>NIVC01003823.1:132058-154703 GCA_002269645.1 Macrostomum lignano
ACATGGAGAAATTTTGATCAGGTTTCTTATACTAAACTTTAGAAAATTTTCACAAGATATGCACGCAAAATGTACAATCCAAAGATGCTTTAAGAGTTCTCTTCTTTGCAGAGCAGTACGTCGTTTTGCAGTTGACAGCTAGCCTGCGCATATCTCGCGGTCATCCGCGGACAAGTGCGTGAAGCCGATGCTTATATTTATAAAGAACGCATAGCGTTGAGCGTGGCAATAAAGAACCAAAAAAGAAATACGAAGCACTATAATTTTGTTGTTTTGCTATAAAAAGATGTCATCAAAGCTGCATATGTCTCTGCCTTCGGCCGGCGGATGCACAGCTGCAGAAGTCCAGCGCCCGATAATCCAATTACATAGATGTACTATGTAGATATTTAGGCCTTAAATTTTGATAAATTAAATTTCTTAGCTGCAGCCTAAAGGTGCGATCCCGATCAATGCAGTATTAAATGCTCAGAGTAATTTTTGTTGCGCACGAATCAAGTTGTTTCAGTAAACTAAAATAATGAACGATGTTTTTCGATCTCATTCTATTTGATAAAGCAAATTATACGAAACGATTCAGGGTTATTGTATCCAATTACTGTTTTTTGCGCTCCGCAATAAATTGTAAATCAGTACAAAATTTTTTTATAATTTCGGTGTTATTAAAAGTTTAAACAAATTTTACGCATTAAAATGTTTTCAAATGATTATAGTGAAATTCTTTTATTTTAATATGTAAAATTTTATGTTTTTATCATCAATTATTTAATATCAATTTATTCTGAATAAATATCTAGTGCCCACTATTCCTCAGTGAATTTGACGCAAAGGAATTCTGTTTTTTATTGACGATTTTAGGATTTTTATCAAATATTTTCTGATGCTGTAGGACTTGGTTTTCAGTTATGGCTTTGCATGAAATATTTTCACACCCAGAAGTTAGAGTTTATAAATCTACGCTAGTTTCCAAGGCTACATTTTTTCTTATATGTTGCGTAATACTAACATTTGTAGCTCCACTTTTGTCGGTGTATCGAGCATATGGTAAGCGGGTATTTGCAGTTTTTGACTGCATCTCCTGTCTAAAAGTTTTGCTTAGAAAAGCGCTTAGATTGCAGTGCCACATTTTTTTAATGGTTTTAGACTCTTTTAAGACAGTAACTGATGGTTCAGTTAAGTGCTGTGAAACAGAAATATAAAATAAAAAATAGATATAATAAAACATGGAAGTTACAATGGTAGTTTGTTTAATATGTTTGTTATTTGTTTTGCTATTGTTTTCCTTTAAAATTTATATAACAAGCCTATATTTACTTAAGGTTTTTAAGGTTTTCGGTTTAGCACCATAGTCTTTGTTCATATTCTCCTTGTCCTTATTGCAAAAATATTTAACAATTAAATTTAAAAAATGTAGTCTATTTAAATTCCTAATAAAATTTGAAAGTAAAAAATATGTTTATGCTGGGTTCGATTTTTGGCATATATTTTAAAAAAATAACCTAAGGATGGGTTTCTTTACAAATTCTATTCAAACATTTATAGAGAAAAATAGCAACTAAACCTTCAAAACAGACTTTGTTTGCCAAGTAGTACTTAAATAGATCTAAAAGAATATAGTATATAAATTCAAGTATCAAGTGTCAACTATTCGATTCTAATGGAATAAAAAATTGCTTTTGGAATAAAAAATAACAATATATGTAATTCAATATATTTTAGTATACTGTTAAAACAAAGAGTTTTGGCGTACTAGTTTACATACTGAAAGTTAACTAGAAGATATATTTTCTTAGAAATTATTTGAAAATATGTTACGAGCATAAGCACAAAATCCTAGTACTAATATAATTTAATGGAGGGATTCATTTGGTAATTTCTATTGGTTATTTGCTTGAACTTTGATTTTATTAAAAAAAATCTAGGATTCTGGAAGAAGGAAGATTTCTACACTGAGCAGCCAGTTGTGCGATTCAAATACCAGGCATTGCTCATCCTCAGCACCAGCACCACCCAATGGACATGGAGCACAATGACAAACTTGAACGCTCTGCAGCAGAAAAATCTACTGGCGGTGCAAATGAAGGTCATGGAGTCCGACTCTAATTTGGATGGAAAATACGAATCATTGTTGGTGCAGATTGAAGCGCCGCTGGCTTCCAGCGAGAACATTCTAGCAGCCAAGCTCATCCTTCTGTTTGACTACAAACTCTCGGTGAGTGGGCGGCTTGGGAGTCAGTGCCGAAATCATGCCCTGAGCTGTGGGGAGCAGGTGCTACTTGAAGTGCACAGTCGATACCAGCTGTTGTGCTGATTTAAAAACAAATTTTTTTCTAGTATTAAAGTAGACGGTATATTTTCCTTGTTATTTTTATTTTAAGTATTTTCCTATACTTCTACTGAAAGTAGGGTAGTTAGCAGAAGTTAACAATCTAAATATACTAAATCTCTAAGGTTTGTATGCTTGAATGAATGTCCATAATATATACTATTTTAGCTGTCTGTAAGTACTGCCTTGTACAGGGACAATGCTAGTTAAATAATTGCATTTTTAGATGCATTTAATTTATCAACCGTTTAGTTTTTATGAATCTAGAGCTCGTATTCTGCAGCCAGGGGCGTCGCTACCGGGAAGGACGGGGAGACATGTCCCCCCCCCAGTAAGAGCAATGGGGAGACATGACAATGCTTTGTAAAATTCTTGGCTTTGTCCCCCCCCCAACCATAACATCCATGGCGACTCCCCTGTCTGTAGAAGTTTGGCCTAATGGCCAAAAATACTTCGTATGAAACCAATTGAAATTTTTATTGCTCAATTGCAAGGCTTGGACTTTAACATGAACGCTACTGATCTCCCACAGAAACTGTCGGACTTCACAATGCAGAGCATGGCCTACATAGACTACTCATCTAGTCAGTCGGGCGCTTCTCTGTCGGCAACTGGACAGCTCAGCTTCAAGCAAAAGACGCCGCTAAAATCATCGGGAATAGATGTTCGTTATAATGTGAGTTCGTCAGGGTTTTTATTCGGGCTTTTAAAATTGTAATCAATCTGGTTATGTAAGTTTTATCAATTTTTACTATACCTATTTTTTCTGTTGAAAGGACTCGGTCATTCCCAGCACCAGTGTCGTCAGTTCAGACTATCAGCTATCGAAAATATTTTTGAATTATCAACAACGAAATGGTAAGACTTTTTATTGTTTTTTATGTACGCTGTGCAAAGAGGGGTAGAGAATCTGCAGGAAGTGATGTACACTGTGCACAGAGGGGTAGAGAATCTGCAGGAAGTGATGTACACTGTGCACAGAGGGGTAGAGAATCAACAGGAGGTGGTGTACACTGTGCACAGAGGGGTAGAGAATCTGCATTATTTAAATTATGAAGATGTTAATATACTAGAAAATAAGGACAAAACTATCATAAACACCAACTCGTTCTAAAAAAACTGCTCACTCAGTGACCACCATGTTCGACAATGCGCTGTACGTGTGGGAGACGGGCCGGCCAACTGGTGAACCCTTCAGATTGAACGCCACCGTGTATTACCCGCCGGCAAGGGTTCTGTACCTGACGGGTTTCTGGCACCTGATCAAATGGGCCTGGGTGCAGTATGTGCCCCTGCTGCTGGTGTTCTTGTTCGTGTTCGATCGGATCAAAGTGTTCGTCTTCCAGAACCAGATTATTGGCACCCTTGTTCAACGACCGAAGGTGCCGTGCAAGCAGCATGACACTTGAAGAGAGGCCACGCAAATTTGTAACAAAAAATGATTTTTTACAACCTACAAATCAGGCTAACAGTATTGAGATGGTGCGTCGTCTTCTATCGCGTTGTCTAATAAAACTGATTGATTCAAGACTATAGCTTTAAATATGAATTTATATAATCTAATCTATGCCCTGCAAATCATTGATTAATTATAAATAAATGCTACACACATTAAAATATGACACTGATATTTTTCTTTCGGGCTGGCCCGACAAAGCTTTTACTTGTAAATTAGACGTCTTTGCTTTCAGCACAATGGGATATTAATAATCTTCAATGCTGATGTAAAAAATTAATCATTCATAGCAGTTGCTGTGGGACCTCCTAGAAGAAAAAATGTTGCCTAAATACTGAACTTCTTACATTAGACTAGCTGGTGCACTGTCTCAGGTGTATATGATTGCTTTCGATGGGGCCGTAGCACAGTGGTCCAGCGCGGCGCTTTGATGTGCCAGCGGCCCAGGCTCGTGTAAGAGCTGAGAAATTAGAGTCAAAATTCACGAAGTATATTATTTGGCATGCACGATAACTATAGGGAGCGATTATATTGTCAGTGATAGAAAGGTAATAAAATGACTCACCCAACTGGGGTGGAGGGCATGCACAGAGTAAATCAAGATGCAAGTAATAAGAGAGCAGCCCCCACCCCAAATGCACAAATCAAACGCAACCTCACACTCGATTCCAAGTGCAGTCACATTAATTTGGGGCTGAATTGGAATCTCGGCTTGGCTCTGCTCGTGCAATTAACGCCCTTGAGGGCCAACCCCAAGGCACAGTGAAGTGTACATGCCTAACGATAAATAAAGTTAGGGCCGCTGTACACTCCTGTGTAAGTGTGTGCCTGTGCGTATGACTGCGTACGTATCCGCGCGCTTGTGTGCCTGCTCAGGGGAGTCGGCGGAATGGGCAGCAATGCCTCTCGCCGGTTGTGTGCCAATGTCGCTTAAAATGCGCCAGGTTGCACACAGCCCCCCTGCCCTACTGTCTCTAATAAATAGAGATTGGTTTTCGATTTCCAATAGATTATCTGGTCACGTGATTGGAAATGTTGGGACGAAGAAAGGTAAATGCGTTTGACGTGATGCAGCTGTAGCTATGCCGGCAAGATAAAAATTGAAGACGTTGGGCGACGCTATTCCAGGCGTTGGTCGAGACCGTCCTGCTGTACTGCGCAGAGACTTGGACGTTGACGGACTCTCTTGAACTGCAGATTGACGCAGTGCACGCTGGCCTTGTCTAATGCGCGGAGTGTACGAAGCAAACTCCCTGCAAGCAAACTCCCTGCAAGCAAACTCCCTGCAAGCAAACTCCCTGCAAGCAATTAACTCCCTGCAAGCAATTAACTCCCTGCAAGCAAACTCCCAGCAACCAATTAACTCTCTGCAAGCAAACTCCTAACGGAGACAAAGAAAGGATGTTTTGTCTTCTCTGTCAACAGAGTCTGCTTCAAATTGAGACTGAAATACGCTCGTAATATACTCGTACAATGCAATTTGCTAACAAGTACAATATCAGCATTTACAAATTAGTATCTCATTAATGCACATAGATTATATTGGCTAAAACATGCCTTAGATTTTAGCAAGGTTAAAGCAGCTCAATCCAGTTGAAAATAAGAGTTGGAATTAGAAAGAGAGAGAGGGAGAGAGAAAGAACTGTTTACTACTATGCTCTGGAAGATGCTTCGAAACAGACAGCCACCGGTCAAGTGATGAAGCCTCGTCCCTACATACGCTCGTACGGGTATAGGTTCTTTGGTTGTCACCCGCAGGCCTTCATCACTTTATATCTAGAGAGAGAGAGCAGCTTCTCATCTAGCAGCTTAGCGAAGTTCTAAGCCCTCAGCTCGTTCTAACCCATCCAACACAGCCAAACCCCATTGTTTGCTTTGTACAGAGACACACCCCTCAACTGGTTTTTGAAGAAGACTATTTTCATAGAAGCAGGAATAAGAGCGGGGAAGTTGCAGAGCATTTAGGCAGAAGCTCACCATTATCGTCTGTCCTTTCCGCAATTACTAAACGAGACAGAAAAAGAAAGAGAGAGGAGGAGAGAGAGAGAGAGATCTTCGCATTTTATTTAAAATTGCTACGAACTACAGCAGCACCAGCAGTCTTACTCACAGCGGGCAAGCTCAAGCAGGATTGGTAGTGCTGAGGCGGTTGGCTAGAAAAACAGGGTAAGAAATAGAAAGAATTGTGATCTGCATTGGGTAAGCTATATATATACATTATACAACAGGCCTGGATGCAAGGACCCAAGCGAGCCTAATCCACAACAACAACAATAATAAAAAGCTCCAATTCCCTGCCGTCTCAAAGCCATGGCCAACCCTAGCGCGGTTCTCGCTGACATCAGCGACTTCGACAGAGACAAGATGAACCACGTCAAAGTCACGGAGAAATTGGTTCTACCCAACAGTGAGCAGCTCAAGTCTGAACGAAAAGAGACTCAACTACGCTCCGAAATTGAGCAGGGCCTCCAGCTGAATCATGTCGCCAAGGTGGAGGAGAAAGTCGTCCTGCCAGATGCCAGCGTCATCGCCCAGGAGAAACAGGAGCACGAGCTGCACGAGGGCATCAAGGGAAGGCCGAAATTAAATCACGTCGACGTAGAGGTGCGGAACAGCCTGCCGGGTGCGGAGGCGATTGCCCAGGAGAAACAGGAGCACGAGCTGCACGAGGGCATCAAGAGAAGGCCGAAATTAAATCACGTCGACGTAGAGGTGCGGAACAGCCTGCCGGGTGCGGAGGCGATTGCCCAGGAGAAACAGGTGAGCAACCGCTTAGAGTTCCAGTTCGTGCCAGTTGGTCTAAATTGAGTCATCACGCGGCTGATGCAAATAAAAAGCAACCGAAAAAGAAGCAGCTTATTCTCTGTCGAATCGCACAATTGGACCGCGTATCACTCCTAGTCGTCTGTTAGAGTAGCTTGGTAGATGTTTTGGTTGGCAATATAAGATCCCCATCCTTAGGTACATGCATGTAAAGCCTAAATCTAATCCATCATCTCCGCACCGCACGCAGGAGTTGCAGCTGCGAACTTACTTACTTACTACTGACGGGGGGCGCAGGCGCCGCGAATAGGCCGCGAGGCCCCTATCGCAACCCCAAGGTAAAAGAGCACAAGGATTAGCCTTGGGGGTGCGCCCAGTCCCCGCCAGTAGTCGGCAGGTCCGCAGTGGAGGCATCGGCGACCCTCATCCGGCCGGAGTCCCGGACGAAGGCGCGGAGGTCTCGGATATTGTCCGCGGTGGTCAGCTCGTCCATCCGCTGGGGGTGGCCGAGGTATTTGTGCCGCGCCTTGTTGAAGTAAGGGCAGAAGGTGACGTGATGCTCCGCGGTCTCCTCTCCTATGCCACAGAAGGGGCAGGTGGGAGGGCAACCGGTTTGCAACGATATATGTCTCTGGAAGAATCCGTGGCCGGTTAGGACCATGCACATCTCCCTGAGGTCGGTTCTGTTAAGCGAAATCAGATAATCAGAGACTTTCCTGTTCAGGTTAGGCATGGCAGAGCGGCTCTGCCTGTACTCGGTGCAGCTGTTCCAGTGGAGCTGGTGCTGCTGATGGAGCCACCTGTTGATATGGCGGGTGACTTGCGACCTGGGAGTGGGTAGCCTCATCAGACGGTGGTTGCCGTCTGGGTTGCTGCCCTCCTTGGCGAGAGAGTCTGCGAGCTCGTTGCCCAGGATGTTGCTGTGACCAGGTGTCCAGATAATTCTAATCCTGTTAAGGACTGAGAGAGATTGCACACTGCGGTGGCATTGAGATACTGTAGCAGCGGAGATATTCTCAGTGGTTAAGGCCTTAATAGCAGCTTGGCTATCAGTGTAGAAATTAATGTCAAAATTATTAATGTTCGCCTGAAACAGTTGCTGGGCACACTGCTCGATGGCGCAAATTTCAGCTTGGAAAACTGAGGTGTTCTCACCGAGGTGCAGACTTTCCTGGAGAAGCATCTTACCCTCGTGGAAAATGGCAATACCCGCTCCAGCGCGGCCGTTGAACAGCGAGCCGTCGGTGAAGCAGTGAATGCCCTGGCTGCGCCGGTTCACACCGACATCCAGCGGAATGTTGTCTCAGCTGACTGTCTCAGTTTACGCAGCTGCGAAGCGAAATTGAGAAAGTACACAAGCTGAACCCTGTAGACACGAAGGTGCGCATCAGCATGCCAGACGCTGGAGACATCCTCCAGGAGCGTCGAGAGCAGCAACTGCGCGAGGAGATTACGAAGGGCGCGCCGCTGCGCCGCGTTGAAACGAAAGTCCGCGACAGTCTGCCCGACGCTGAGACGATCGCGGCCGAGAAGGCGTGCTGAGGCGCTGAAAAGGGCCTGAGTTGACGTTGGACTTAATCTCGAACCCATTGATAAAATATAGCTACCCATACAGCTTATTCAAGCAATCTTCCTTTCTGGCGTTCAGCATACAATGAACCAAATTAGTAGTGAACATATCTATTCCCGGTATCACACACAGAATTAGCATAGCTTAATCCAAATCCTTCCAATCAAGCTAATCTACATTAAATCAAAAGCGTTTTTGTTGAAAAGACAATAATAAAAATGTACATATATTCAGCTTAGATGCAAAAGTACTCACTAAGTTACTTTTTACTTGCACTTTTTGTTGTGGTTCTCGACTTAGTACGAGCTACTTTTTCATGAGTGGAGGAAGTCTTAGAATGACTAATTAGTTAACCTAATTAGTAACAAGTATAGGGGTCCAATGGGTGCATAGGAATAGTCCTGCAGTACCAAGGGCATTATAAACAAAATCATATGCAAATAAAGTGATTTTTTGTGTTAAGCCTCGATGCGAAAGATCTTAAAATCTGCTTTGTGTGGAATATGGTTGGTGTTTATACAATAACATTCTTGGTTTTGGGTTATTATAAAACAAGGTTGTAGCTTTTATAATAAAACCTTAATAGAAAAAGCAGTGCGACTCACCATTTACTCGTGCTTCATTAGACGGTATTGTTTGCGTTAAACTGTGCCTTATAAATAGCAATGAGCATACGAGCGTATATAGCCAAGTGTCTTTAGTAAATTGTAGAATAAAATAAGATACTAAATTGACTCCAGTATTTTTATGAAAACAAATTGGATTTGAAAAAAACACAGTAAGTGGAGCGCAGGCCCTAACCCTAGCGGAGATACGTGGATATGAAGTTTAATTTCAGATATTTGGTCCATTGCTTATTTTTCGAAGGTATGACGTGTCGGAGTTATAAAAGAAATTGCTTTTCGGAGAAATGAATTTTCGGGTATCAAACTTCGGAGATATGCATTCGGAGAAAATTGGATTAAAGTGACCTGGAACTAAAGCGGCTTTGAATGAAATAACTCATGGTCTCTGCGCTCTTAGATATGCAGTTGCAAGCATCAGCGGCTGCTATTGGCAGTAGTTAAGTTTTTAATAGAAAAATAATAAAATGCAACAAAAGGCGCTGTAGCATAGTGGTTGAAAGTTCCGGGATTCGATTCTCGACCCACTCGACACAATTTGTGTCCTTGAGCAAGACACTTAACTCTGCATTGCTGCAGTTCACCCGGCTGTAAAATGGGTGCCAGCATTAGCTGGGGTAATTGAGGCTGTGTGGCGACCCCCCAGTCCTTGGACTGAACAGCCGTACGCAGCCTTCAGATGCTGTCGGTTGCACATCTGCCTATTAGAGCAGGTGTAATAAAAATTAAAACAAATGAAGTATCCGATTATGCATTTGATATAGGATATCAACAAAATGTGTCCACTCTGATAAGTGAACAAACTGTATATGCACGTTTATATAGCCATTACCACGGCAAGTAAGCGGTAGGAACTTGCTTATAAATTAAATATTAGGCGTCTGCATACAGATATAGGAGGAAAAATCGCAAATCAACCATGCAAGACTTGAATTTGAATCGAATTGAAATACTACTCATAGTTATCTGTAACTAAGTAGTATCGTTATAGACACCAAATCACTATAGAACTGAATAAACAGCAGTAAATAAGATTAATATGTGAAACAAAAATTTATGCACTTACATGTATTTACACAAAATAAAAAATAATGGTTTAAATTCTTTATAGCAAGAATAGTTAACCAAAGTACTAATCACAGATACAAAAATAACTGGATGGGCCACTCAGGCACATACTTAGTAAAACAGTTTTCTACTTTCAGTTCAGTAGCAAAGAAGAATACATAAGCTATTTTATAATAATAAAGGCAGCTGAAATGACTTTGATAAGTTTAGAAGCCAAGCTTGCAGGCGTAAACAACTTGCTAATTGGTTCAGCAATAATGTACATTGGCCAGTCCACCGAAATGTACATGGCAGCTTTAGGCTGCAATTCCGAGAAAGGCAATAAAAATTGGGGCGGGGCGGAGGGTAAAGTGGAAAGGCGCTATTGGAGGGTTTAGCTGGGGGGTCAGGGCCAATAAATGAACCTTGGCTTTAAAAATACATTAAAATGCTTCTGGTTTAACTTACTACTGGAACTGAAAGTAGCATACACGCAAATGCGCTGAGTGGCCCATCCAGTTATTTTAGTATATGTGGTGTACTAAATTATACAATTAGCAGGAAAAATACATGCTGATTAAATTTTTCTCCAATTTTTAAATGACACAATTTACGCACATGTAAATCGGCTGAGCTATCAGTACGGGAAAAATAGGCAATAGCAGGACGTTACTGTAGAAAGACCAGAAATCGTACTCAACACTAAGCAGGTTCTCATCCTTCAGTGCTTTTTCACTTTAGTAGTAACATAAAATTCGCAGTGTACTGTCATATACAGAAGAAGAAAAATGGTGAGACGTGCAAAGGCTCCAAACCAAAGCTTCAACAGTCAGTGCATGCAAGTATTAAATTGAGATGAGATGTACATTCTTAAAAATAGTTCAAACTGTACACTCGTGATAATGATGGCGTAAAACCTTCCCTTACTTTGGTCCCTAAACAGAATACGAACTCAATGACACACTAAGACGTCACTTTCTTCGGCTCAAAATCAATGAATATTGATCTGTGGCCAAGAAATGTTTTAGAACTTTACCAATGTAGAATCTTTACTATAGCAGTCTGTTTCTCGCTAGGAGTTGCTATTTTTGCCAAAGAAATAATTTGTCAAAAATTATATATTGAGAGAGGTATAAATAAAAGTGTACTTTTATCTGGCTTACAGGCAGTTTATCCTCTAGATAGGTGCAAGCTAAAAATAATTTATATAGAAAGCATCATGTTTACAAAAAACACTGATTTGGGTCAACAGGAACAGCCGCCGGAGGCCTGTGGCTGCTGTTGGCCTCCGCTGCTGAGGGCGATGCCGTCCGGTCCGGCAGCCTCCCAGAGCCCAGGCGTCTGGATGATCTTCTCCACCAGCTCCTCGAAGGCGGTCTTAACGCCCTCGTTGGTCTTGGCGCTGGCCTCGATGAACAGCATGTGATGCCTGCGTGCAAACCGAAGGCCCTCGTCTCGGGTCACCTCGCGATCGGTCTGAGAGGTGTACAGGTGAGTTATGTGCTGACATAAACTCGACATTTAACACTAGTTGAAGATCACGCCATCCCAGTGTCATGTCTAGCTGGGAATCGTGTCATCCCAGTGTCATGTCTAGCTGGGGATCATGTCATCCCAGTGTCATGTCTAGCTGGGGATCATGTCATCCCAGTGTCATGTCTAGCTGGGGATCATGTCCTCTCAGTGTCATGTCTAGTTGAAGATCATGTCATCCTACTGTCATGTCTAGCTGGGGATCATGTCATCCCAGTGTCATGTCTAGCTGGGGATCATGTCATCCCAGTGTCATGTCTAGCTGGGGATCACGTTATACCAGTCT
Source organism: Macrostomum lignano (assembly GCA_002269645.1). Classification (NCBI taxonomy): domain Eukaryota; kingdom Metazoa; phylum Platyhelminthes; family Macrostomidae; genus Macrostomum; species Macrostomum lignano. The sequence continues at coordinate 143,663 of NIVC01003823.1, forward strand.
TCTTGTTAAAGTGATTTTAGTGACAAATAGTTTGCTATAAAATTGAAGTGCTTACGCAGTCAATCTTATTGCCAACCAGCATCTTGACAAGATTATTTCTATTGGCAAAAGTGGCTAACTCATTGAGCCAGTTCTCCAATCGCATAAATGTGTCCTTTTTGGCCACATCGTACACCAGAATGACGCCCTGAGCATTGCGATAATAGCTGGGAGTTAAAGTGCGAAATCGCTCCTGACCTGCCGTGTCCTGTGGTAGAAAAAATATGGTGTCAACATTCAATAACAATGGAAATAAACCAAAAAATAATTTTTACAAAGTGTAAAAACGTGAAAACCTCACCCAGATGGCTAATTTTGCCTTGTTCCCATCAACAGTGATAGTCTTCACTTTGAAGTCAACACCTGAAATTTGATGTTAGATTGTACACTAGCAATCTACGCCCCCCGTTGGGGAGCCAAAGAAATGCAATACACGTTTTTTTAATAAGCTACATGTATCCTTGAAATCTTAAAAAATCTCCTATCAAACCTTGTAAGCCTTGACATGTCAGTAATTCCCCCCACAAGCTTTAACATATCAACTTCCCCCCTTGACATCTCAGCCATGCCCCCAATAAGCCTTGGAAATCTAAAAATATCTGTCAACCTTCTAACCCTAACCCTAACCTAACCCTAAAGCATTGAAATTTCAGTAATTCTCTCTAAGAGTCATTATAGCACTACTACAGCATTATAGCGATTCCCTGCAAGCCTCGACATCGTAGGGATTCCCAAATGAATATCTTAACTTCGACATGAAGCTTCTTTTAATCAGCGATCCCTCCCCTGAGGAGGCATCAAATAATGTAATAAAAAGTTTTCAATAAACTACATGTAGCTTCTGACTTTAGCCTTGAAATCTCATTTATACCCCCGTGAGCCTTGACATCTCAGCTATTCCCCCGTAAGCCTTAACATGTCAGCGATGGCGCCCATAAACCTTGAAATCTGAAAAATCCCCTGCTAACCTTGAAACTCGATAAAATATAACCCTCAACCCACACCTGACCTAAACCTAACTTTAACCCAACATAAAGCCTTGAAATCTCAGCAATTCTTCTCCCCTAAGCCTTGACATTTTAGTGATTCCTTCTTTAAGAATCACAGCACTATAACGATTTCCACCTAGCTTTGACATCGTAGCAATTCCCAAATGAATCTTTTAACTTCGACATGACTTTTCTTTTATGTATACATAGTGCTACTTTTATTTTTTACATGACTCTTCTTCTATCAGCGCCTCCCGTGGCGAGCCAACAAAGAATGCAATAAAAAAAATTGAGTAAAGTACATGAACTTTGAATTAGCTTCTGACTTTTGCTTTGACATCTCAGAAACCCCCCCCCGTAATCTCAGTTATTCTCTGAGAGCCTTGACGTCTCAGTTTTTCTCCCCAGCACAGCATTATAGCTGCATTTAATTTTCCATGACACCTTTCATGTCTGACATGACGCTTCTTTTATTCTACTATGATGCTTCTTAATTTTTTAAATGACACTTTCATTAGTTTTTAAATGACGCTTCTATGATTTTTTCATGACGATTCTATGATTTTTTACATGACGCTTCTATGATTTTTAGATGACGCTTCGATGATTGTTTACATGACGCTTATATGATTTTTAACATGACGCTTCTATGATTTTTAAAATGACGCTTCTATGATTGTTTACATGACGCTTCTATGATTTTTTACATGACGCTTCTATGATTTTTTACATGACGCTTCTATGATTGTTTACATGACGCTTCTATGATTGTTTACATGACGCTTCTATGATTGTTTACATGACGCTTCTATGATTTTTTAAATGACGCTTCTATGATTTTTATATTACGCTTTTACGATTTTTTACATGACGCTTCTATGATTGTTTACACGATGCTTCTATGATTTTTACATGGCGCTTCTATGATTGTTTACATGGCGCTTCTATGATTGTTTATATGACGCTTCTATGATTTTTTAAATGACGCTTCTACGATTTTTTACATGACGCTTTTATGATGTTTTAGATGACGCTTCTATGATTTTTTACATGACGCTTCTATGATTTTTTACATGACGCTTCTATGATTGTTTACACGATGCTTCTATGATTTTTTACATGACGCTTCTATGATTTTTTACATGACGCTTCTATGATTTTTACATGACGCTTCTATGATTTTTTAAATGACGTTTTTTGATTTTTATATGACGCCTCTATGATTTTTTAAATGACGCTTCTATGATTTTTATATTACGCTCTTACGATTTTTTACATGACGCTTCTATGATTGTTTACACGATGCTTCTATGATTTTTTACATGACTCTTCTATGATTTTTACATGACGCTTCCATGATTGTTTACATGACGCTTCTATGATTTTTTACATGACGCTTCTATGATTGTTTACATGACGCTTCTATGATTGTTTACATGACGCTTCTATGATTTTTTAAATGACGCTTCTATGATTGTTTACATGACGCTTCTATGATTTTTTACATGACGCTTCTATGATTGTTTACATGACGCTTCTATGATTGTTTACATGACGCTTCTATGATTTTTTAAATGACGCTTCTATGATTTTTATATGACGCTTCTATGATTGTTTACATGACGCTTCTATGATTGTTTACATGGCGCTTCTATGATTGTTTACATGACGCTTCTATGATTGTTTATATGACGCTTCTATGATTGTTTACATGACGCTTCTATGATTGTTTACATGGCGCTTCTATGATTGTTTACATGACGCTTCTATGATTTTTTAAATGACGCTTCTATGATTTTTATATTACGCTCTTACGATTTTTTACATGACGCTTCTATGATTGTTTACACGATGCTTCTATGATTTTTACATGGCGCTTCTATGATTGTTTACATGGCGCTTCTATGATTGTTTATATGACGCTTCTATGATTTTTTAAATGACGCTTCTATGATTGTTTACATGACGCTTCTATGATTGTTTACATGACGCTTCTATGATTTTTTAAATGACGCTTCTATGATTTTTATATGACGCTTCTATGATTGTTTACATGACGCTTCTATGATTGTTTACATGGCGCTTCTATGATTTTTTACATGACGCTTCTATGATTGTTTATATGACGCTTCTATGATTTTTTAAATGACGCTTCTACGATTTTTTACATGACGCTTTTATGATGTTTTAGATGACGCTTCTATGATTTTTTACATGACGCTTCTATGATTTTTTACATGAAGCTTCTATGATTGTTTACATGACGCTTCTATGATTGTTTGCATGACGCTTCTATAATTTTTTACATGACGCTTCCATGATTGTTTACATGACGCTTCTATGATTTTTTACATGACGCTTCTATGATTGTTTACATGACGCTTCTATGATTGTTTACATGACGCTTCTATGATTTTTTAAATGACGCTTCTATGATTTTTATATGACGCTTCTATGATTTTTTACATGACGCTTTTATGATGTTTTAGATGACGCTTCTATGATTTTTTACATGACGCTTCTATGATTTTTACATGACGCTTCTATGATTGTTTACACGATGCTTCTATGATTTTTTACATGACGCTTCTATGATTTTTTACATGACGCTTCTATGATTTTTACATGACGCTTCTATGATTTTTACATGACGCTTCTATGATTGTTTACATGACGCTTCTATGATTGTTTATATGACGCTTCTATGATTTTTTACATGACGCTTCTATGATTTTTTACATGACGCTTCTATGATTGTTTACACGATGCTTCTATGATTTTTTACATGACGCTTCTATGATTTTTTACATGACGCTTCTTTGATTTTTTACATGACGCTTCTATGATTATTTCATGACGCTTCTACGATTTCTGCAGGACGCTTTAATGATTTTTACATGACACCTCTATGATTTTTACATGACGCTTCTATGATTGTTTACATGACGCTTCTATGATTGTTTACATGACGCTTCTATGCTTTTTACATGACGCTTCTATGATTTTTACATGACGCTTCTATGATTTTTTATATGACGCTTCTATGATTGTTTATATGACGCTTCTATGCTTTTTACATGACGCTTCTATGATTTTTTACATTACTCTTCTATGATTGTTTACATGACGCTTCCATGATTGTTTACATGACGCTTCTATGATTTTTTACATGACGCTTCTATGATTGTTTACATGACGCTTCTATGATTGTTTACATGACGCTTCTATGATTGTTTACATGACGCTTCTATGATTTTTTAAATGACGTTTTTTGATTTTTATATGACGCCTCTATGATTTTTTAAATGACGCTTCTATGATTTTTATATACGCTCTTACGATTTTTTACATGACGCTTCTATGATTGTTTACACGATGCTTCTATGATTTTTTACATGACTCTTCTATGATTTTTACATGACGCTTTAATGATTTTTTCATGACGCTTCTACGATTTTTTACATGAAGCTTCTATGATTGTTTACATGACGCTTCTATGATTGTTTACATGACGCTTCTATGATTGTTTACATGACGCTTCTATGATTTTTTACATGACACTTCTATGCTTTTTTACATGATGCTTCCACGATTTTTACATGACACTTCTACGATTTTTTACATGACGCTTCTATGATTTCTTACATGACGCTTCCATGATTGTTTACATGACGCTTCTATGATTGTTTACATGACGCTTCTATGATTGTTTACATGACGCTTCTATGATTTTTTAAATGACGCTTCTATGATTTTTATATGACGCTTCTACGATTTTTTACATGACTCTTTTATGATTTTTTACATGACGCTTCTCTGATTGTTTACATGACGCTTCTATGATTGTTTACACGACGCTTCTATATTTTTTACATGACGCTTCTATGCTTTTTACATGATGCTTCACGATTTTTTACATGACACTTCTACGATTTTTTACATGACGCTTCTATGATTTCTTACATGACGCTTCCATGATTGTTTACATGACGCTTCTATGATTGTTTACATGACGCTTCTATGATTTTTTAAATGACGCTTCTATGATTTTTTAAATGACGCTTCTATGATTTTTATATGACGCTTCTACGATTTTTTACATGACTCTTTTATGATTTTTTACATGACGCTTTTCTGATTGTTTACATGACGCTTCTATGATTGTTTACACGACGCTTCTATTATTTTTTACATGACGCTTCTATGATTTTTACATGACTCTTCTATGATTGTTTACATGACGCTTCTATGATTGTTTACATGAAGCTTCTATGATTGTTTACATGACGCTTCTATGATTGTTTACATGACGCTTCTATGATTGTTTACATGACGCTTCTATGATTTTTTAAATGACGCTTCTATGATTTTTATATGACGCTTCTATGATTTTTACATGACGCTTTATGATGTTTTAGATGACGCTTCTATGATTTTTTACATGACGCTTCTATGATTTTTACATGACGCTTCTATGATTGTTTACACGATGCTTCTATGATTTTTTACATGACGCTTCTATGATTTTTTACATGACGCTTCTATGATTTTTACATGACGCTTCTATGATTTTTACATGACGCTTCTATGATTGTTTACATGACGCTTCTATGATTGTTTATATGACGCTTCTATGATTTTTTACATGACGCTTCTATGATTTTTTACATGACGCTTCTATGATTGTTTACACGATGCTTCTATGATTTTTTACATGACGCTTCTATGATTTTTTACATGACGCTTCTTGATTTTTACATGACGCTTCTATGATTATTTCATGACGCTTCTACGATTTCTGCAGGACGCTTTAATGATTTTTACATGACACCTCTATGATTTTTACATGACGCTTCTATGATTGTTTACATGACGCTTCTATGATTGTTTACATGACGCTTCTATGCTTTTTACATGACGCTTCTATGATTTTTTACATGACGCTACTATGATTTTTACATTACGCTTCTATGATTGTTTACATGACGCTTCCATGATTGTTTACATGACGCTTCTATGATTTTTTACATGACGCTTCTATGATTTTTTACATGACGCTTCTATGATTGTTTACATGACGCTTCTATGATTGTTTACATGACGCTTCTATGATTTTTTAAATGACGTTTTTTTATTTTTATATGACGCCTCTATGATTTTTAATGACGCTTCTTTGATTTTTATATTACGCTCTTACGATTTTTTACATGACGCTTCTATGATTGTTTACACGATGCTTCTATGATTTTTTACATGACGCTTCTATGATTTTTTACATGACGCTTCTATGATTTTTACATGACGCTTCTATGATTTTTACATGACGCTTCTATGATTGTTTACATGACGCTTCTATGATTGTTTATATGACGCTTCTATGATTTTTTACATGACGCTTCTATGATTTTTTACATGACGCTTCTATGATTGTTTACACGATGCTTCTATGATTTTTACATGACGCTTCTATGATTTTTACATGACGCTTCTTGATTTTTTACATGACGCTTCTATGATTTTTCATGACGCTTCTATGATTTTGCATGACGCTTCTAATGATTTTTACATGACGCTTCTATGATTTTTACATGACGCTTCTATGATTGTTTACATGACGCTTCTATGATTGTTTACATGACGCTTCTATGCTTTTTACATGACGCTTCTATGATTTTTACATGACGCTTCTATGATTGTTTACATGACGCTTCTATGATTGTTTATATGACGCTTCTATGATTTTTACATGACGCTTCTATGATTTTTTACATGACGCTTCTATGATTGTTTACATGACGCTTCTATGATTGTTTACATGACGCTTCTATGATTTTTACATGACGCTTCTATGATTGTTTACATGACGCTTCTATGATTGTTTACATGACGCTTCTATGATTGTTTACATGACGCTTCTATGATTTTTAAATGACGTTTTTTGATTTTTATATGACGCTCTATGATTTTTAATGACGCTTCTATGATTTTTATATGACGCTTCTTATGATTTTTACATGACGCTTCTATGATTGTTTACACGATGCTTCTATGATTTTTACATGACTCTTCTATGATTTTTACATGACGCTTTAATGATTTTTTCATGACGCTTCTACGATTTTTACATGACGCTTCTATGATTTTTACATGACGCTTCTATGATTGTTTACATGACGCTTCTATGATTGTTTACATGACGCTTCTATGATTTTTTACATGACGCTTCTATGATTTTTTACATGACGCTTCTACGATTTTTTACATGACACTTCTACGATTTTTTACATGACGCTTCTATGATTTCTTACATGACGCTTCCATGATTGTTTACATGACGCTTCTATGATTGTTTACATGACGCTTCTATGATTGTTTACATGACGCTTCTATGATTTTTAATGACGCTTCTATGATTTTTATATGACGCTTCTACGATTTTTTACATGACTCTTTTATGATTTTTTACATGACGCTTCTCTGATTGTTTACATGACGCTTCTATGATTGTTTACACGACGCTTCTATTATTTTTTACATGACGCTTCTATGCTTTTTACATGATGCTTCTACGATTTTTTACATGACGCTTCTATGATTTCTTACATGACGCTTCTATGATTGTTTACATGACGCTTCCATGATTGTTTACATGACGCTTCTATGATTGTTTACATGACGCTTCTATGATTTTTAATGACGCTTCTATGATTTTTAAATGACGCTTCTATGATTTTTATATGACGCTTCTACGATTTTTTACATGACTCTTTATGATTTTTTACATGACGCTTTCTGATTGTTTACATGACGCTTCTATGATTGTTTACACGACGCTTCTATGATTTTTACATGACGCTTCTATGATTTTTACATTACGCTTCTATGATTGTTTACATGACGCTTCTATGATTGTTTACATGACGCTTCTATGATTGTTTACATGACGCTTCTATGATTGTTTACATGACGCTTCTATGATTGTTTACATGACGCTTCTATGATTTTTAATGACGCTTCTATGATTTTTATATGACGCTTCTATGATTTTTACATGACGCTTTATGATTTTTAGATGACGCTTCTATGATTTTTACATGACGCTTCTATGATTTTTACATGACGCTTCTATGATTGTTTACACGATGCTTCTATGATTTTTTACATGACGCTTCTATGATTTTTTACATGACGCTTCTATGATTTTTACATGACGCTTCTATGATTTTTACATGACGCTTCTATGATTGTTTACATGACGCTTCTATGATTGTTTATATGACGCTTCTATGATTTTTTACATGACGCTTCTATGATTTTTTACATGACGCTTCTATGATTGTTTACACGATGCTTCTATGATTTTTACATGACGCTTCTATGATTTTTTACATGACGCTTCTTGATTTTTTACATGACGCTTCTATGATTATTTCATGACGCTTCTATGATTTTGCATGACGCTTCTAATGATTTTTACATGACGCTCTATGATTTTTACATGACGCTTCTATGATTTTTACATGACGCTTCTATGATTGTTTACATGACGCTTCTATGATTGTTTACATGACGCTTCTATGATTTTTACATGACGCTTCTATGATTTTTACATGACGCTTCTATGATTGTTTACATGACGCTTCTATGATTGTTTACATGACGCTTCTATGATTTTTTACATGACGCTTCTATGATTTTTTACATGACGCTTCTATGATTTTTACATGACGCTTCTATGATTGTTTACATGACGCTTCTATGATTTTTACATGACGCTTCTATGATTTTTATATGATGCCTCTATGATTTTTTAAATGACGCTTCTATGATTTTTATATGACGCTTTACGATTTTTTACATGACGCTTCTACGATTTTTTACATGACGCTTCTATGATTTTTACATGACTCTTCTATGATTTTTACATGACGCTTCTATGATTTTTACATGACGCTTCTATGATTTTTTACATGACGCTTCTATGATTTTTACATGACGCTTCTATGATTGTTTACATGACGATTTTTTACATGACGCTTCTATGACGATTTTTTACATGACGCTTCTATGATTTTTTTTACATGACGCTTTTTATGATTTTTTTAGTTTTTTTGGCGTTAAAAAGCTTTAATTAAAAAAACTCTACTCTCTAAAAATTCGAACCATCGTTTCTGCATTTAGCAGTTCAGTCTGTTTACCTCTAGGCTAGCTCTCATCGTTTTGATAACATGAATTCAGCACTTATAATTATAAGTTTCAAAACTCCAAGCATAGAGTAAATCACACGAGGCAGTTATTACATAATCAATTTCTCAGTCAGTCAGTATCAGTTAACAATATTGTTGCGCAATCTAAATCAAGTCTGCAGTGCTACGCTTCCACACTGCATTTTCAATACTGTGACGCAATTCAAGTCGGAGTTACAATTCAGTTATGATGTAATCTATTTCAGAATCAGAATTCAACCAGTCAGTTTTTTCTCTAGCATTCTTACAATGCATTTCAAGTCGAAAAGTTTGCTTGACCTTTGCAAAAAAGCATGTTTTTCGAATATTTAATTGCTTTAACATGGAGCAATTTCTTAGCCAAGATGCATGTACCGTCCCAGGAAAATTTCTGATCGAACAGTGCAAGTTCGAAGAAAATCGGTCCAGCCATTTTTTCTCTAATCGATTGCGTACAAACAAACAACTCATTTTAGTATATAGGATTTAGGAGTATACAATATAATGTATAATCGATAGCTATGTTAATATTTAACACTTACCAATAGTGGCAGGCTGATCATTGTCAAATGTATTGTCCACAAATCTTAGGAGCAGGCTAAAAATTTAAACATGATTTGTACATGAATAAGACATGAATATTTTATATGCATGTATACATGGCCTAAACCCATGGATGTCAAAACAATCTATGGTATCTAAATCTGTTTTCTGTTTCAACTTTATGCAAAAAATTAATGTCTAAATCTCCATCTTCAACTCTGCATATTAGATAGATCTACTGTGTGGCTTGTGGGCTTATGACTAGATAACTAGTCAAAGTTTCATGTACTTTATGCTTGTACTATATACCATAGTCTAGATCATGTTGGGTGCATGTCTGAAAAATTGAACAATTATGAATGCATATGTAACAGGGTTGACTTCAATCCCACCACTGCCACTAAGTTGTAACAGGGTTGACTTCAATCCCACCACTGCCACCAAGTTGTAACAGGGTTGACTTCAATCCCACCACTGCCACCAAGTTGTAACAGGGTTGACTTTAATCTTACCACTGAGCCACCAAGTTGTATCAGGGGTTTCTTCCTACTTTCTATTGATCTTAGTATGATTCTGGTAGTGCTCTTAATATACTTTTAGTAGTGTCTTCAGCATAAGTCTAGCCAGTGTCTCTGTATAAGTCTAGTAGCATCTATGTACTTTTGGCCTAAGCAGTCTTATTGGTATATAAACTATATTTTAGTCTAAGCATTACTGAGATTAGAGTCATAATGTTTGACTCTTCAAACATTAAGAGTCAAACACTCATCTACTTACTCATCATGTTTGACTCATCTACTTAATTGTTGTTAAGTGAGCAACCCTACCCAATTTCATAATGTTTGCTCTTAGCACTCACTTTGTATGTATTCCCAATTCCCTTAGTGAGTTTTTCAAAACACTTCTTAGGATCTCTTATCAATTCCTATTCATTCCTATTCATTCCTAGAATCTAGGAATGAATTTAATTGAACAAGTTCAATATTTAAGCTTAAGCTTTATGTATAAATAGGTTGCTTTTTCTCCCCTAACTTGGCTCCATGTATAGTAAAATTTTGGATATAGTTAAAACAAAAATAGAATATTTAAAATATTTTATGTAGTAAACAAATATTAATGTTTTTGCATAAGTCTTAAAGCTAATATTTCTAAGAAATAAAGTACCACTTCTATAGGTCCCTAGACATTTTGGTGACAGCCTTTTTTGGTGACAATTTTGGATGTTTGGGTGACAAATTTAGACAA
>NIVC01003824.1:0-32500 GCA_002269645.1 Macrostomum lignano
TATTTTCAGTCATAGTTTCATTTTCATTTTTGGGGCTCCCCAAACGGGAGGATTGCTAGTCTAATATTGCTAGTCTGTCTATTTGTTTGTAATGCATTGGTTCAATTTTTTTTCTGCAACTTGGTTCATTCGATGTAAATCGCTAGGATTAGGGTTAAAAGGAGAGAAGGATCTCGCGGCGATGATGGTCTTCTCTCTGGTGATGATGGTCGAAGCCAGGATCTGTCCCCCCGGAGAGTGATCTGGTGGGCCTAGCTGCGGTGCTGCACGTGGAAAGAGCTGGTGAGCATGATGTCCAGCGATTCCCTGCCGCGCTAGTATCGGGTAGTGTTCCGGGCCCTTCCAACGTCCGCCTGTTGCTGCAGCTTTCGCGGCTTTCCCCTAGACGGGGTCCACGTGACGGGTCATGAAGCACAGGAGCCTCTTTTTCCTGTTTGTGCTTACAATTCTCCGGGGCGGTGGACAGGTGATGTCGAATTCGAAAATGAAGATTCGAAGACAAGGGACATGTCCGGAAAGCGGAGCATCCAGCTATCCAACAGACCGAGGATAGCCGTGAAACCGTCTCCGCCCGTCTCCGCAGCGAACCGGAATCCATGCACGGTTTCAGTGTGTCCGTGATCGCTTGACCCATCTTGAGGAGCTGCTGCCCAGACCGGCTGTCGTCGGGCTGGATGTGGAAGGCCTGGTCCTCGACGCTCGTCTTCAGGCATCGGCTTAGTGTTTGGCCAGCGCCCCCGCTTTGGATCTCTCCGCAGCCGTGCGTGTTTTCTCACGAGCAGAGGTCTCGCCCGCGGAAAGAGCCAGCGGCGCGCCAGAAGCTTTTGCGGCACCGACGCATCCGGCTGACGCGTGGAGTCCGCTTCTTTGTCGGATGTCGGGTCCTCAGAGGCGGCAGATGATGCGGCTTCCGCTCTCCTCTCTCTTTGCGCTTTCGGAATTTGGAATCCCTGGAAGCGAGCGATGCTACGCGGATTTTTCTTGGAGATGTTGAGTGAGAAAGTAGGTCAGTATCTTACACATAGTTAGGATTTAAAAATCCATGACTTCATGTACGAGTAGCTCTCACAGTACGGTGATCCATTCGGAATCAGATCCTTATGGGGAAATAAGTTTACAAATCACACATGATAAACGAAATTCGCATCTAAAATTCGAAACTTCGAGTTTCCCAGAAAAAAAAACAGACATGCTAGAGAAAAAAACATATTTAATCAAGGCGTTCGTGAAGTTTAAAAATAACAGTAAGAATACTACGCCATTCTTCTGCCCGTCCATAGTCACCTGGTGCCACCTGTTGAGGGTCCAGAAGCTTCGCCTGGGTGAAAGTCAATGACCAACAAAGTCAGAGCTGACGCAGACACATGTGGTCGACGTGCTGACGAAATTTGGAGGCTTGGCAAGGCAGTGCTGAGGCGCAGTGCTGATTGGCGCACAGGGGTGTACTGAATACACAGGCGCTTATGGGAAAAATCCGACCTTCTGGCAGAATCGTTGAATATCTCGATGGTCGGAGGGCTGGCGACTTGATTCTTGTTTGAGAAGGTGCGCAACAAAAAATCTGCCTGTGTTCTTGAATTTCGTGTGCCTGCGTTGCCTCGTTCCGACGCAACAGAGCAAATGCCAGGGGGAAATTACCACCCCCCCCTCATTGGTAGTTCTACTGTGACGACGTGACTTTTGACGTCTTTTAAGTTCTTAGTGCAGCAGGGGGTTGAAGACCTAAAGCCCAAAGGGATGGGGCGGAGGAGGCGGCCTGTATGTTGGCGAAAATGCGCTTGATCTTCCCTATCATTTTTTCAGATGCAGCCGCTTCCCTCGCACCTGGTTGCGCCCCTGCACAAGTGCCTGCGAGTGTTTGCTTTCAAACAAAGCCAGAAGATAGACAGGTGCTGTTGAGTACAAAAGCTTGCAAAATGGAAAATGAACTGACATCGTGTCTCCAATAGCAGTTGCAGAATTGCACCTGGGACCGCCAATTTTATAAAGCACACAGATAAACAGAGATTTAGCCAAACTGCCAAAAGACGTGTGTGAGTTCTATAAACACTCAACCAAGATGGATGCTACATGTACATGTAATACCACTTCTTTGGTCACGAGGTCGATTGAGAAGAATCCAACTGAAATCACCCTAGACATAAGCAAGCAAAGTGTCACATGCAAAACTCTGTAAGGTTTAGCAGCCTGATCCAAAATGTAATTATAGCTCGTAGTTCTAAGCGTATTTCGCATGGAGCTCAACGTCCGTGCTCAGAGATGACCGGCTTTGAGGGGGGGGGGTTGTAGCCTACTATAGATCGTCGGACTCGCGACTGAAAGGTCGGGGTTCGATTCCCGACCCACTTAGAACAACTTGTGTCCTTAAGCAAGACACTTAACTTTGTATTGCGTCAGTTCAACCAGCTGTAAAATGGGTGCCAACATTAGCTGAGGTAATTGAGGGTGTGTGCGGCGACCCCCAGTGAACAGCCGTACGCAGCCTTCAGATGCGCCGCACAATAGCTGCGGCTGAGCTGTCGGTTGCACATCTGCCCATTAGAGCAGGTGTAATCAATTTTTATTATTTAATAATTATGATGCAGCTCTGTCAGGCTTCCTTGCGCATCCTTGAGAATGACGTACTGATTTTGCTCCACAATATGGCCGATTGGCTGTTACGTCTCAGCGTCCACCTTGCACGAGCCAGCCTGAGGCAGTGTATGCATGTGGCCAGTCTCACTATACTTGTTCTGTACCCTGCCTTTTTATTCATTCTTAAGTTTCTGGCAGCCAAAGCTATTGCGGTGCCTTCATCCACCGTTTGAACCATGCAGGGCTCCATCTGTTTTCACTACGGCACTCGTGACAATAATTCTGGTTGCTTGGTTGGACGCAAGTGAGTTGCCATGAGGATTTTGCTTAGGGACACTTTGGTTAAAAAGAGTCTCACTTTGCCATAGACCATATGGTTTTGACTACAGACATCGCGCTGCACACAGCATCTTAGAAGAGGACCGCCTCTGCGTCTGTCGCCTGTCATCTGCGTCTTCATGGACATCCAGAAGGCTTTCGATTCGGTTTCCATGCGAGTCATCCAGAACATCCTTCGCACCCGTACAACGTGCTTTAGCAGCTGTGATGGTCCTGTGTAACAGGAGATGCTTGGGTGATCAAAAGAAATCAAAACGCGAAGGCCTCACGGAGCAGTGATCGATATATTTGTTGACGTCAATCTACATAGAGAGCGAGATGTAGACACCATCTTGTAGACTCCGCGAGAAACAAAGAAGAAGAAAAGGAGACCAATCTCTGAGGGACTACACTTGTCCAATTGGTAAGCGTTTACCAGCCTTAGTTCTTTGTTGCTAGCATTAATAAATTGATTAATTAAGTTTACGAGAGCAGTTTACTGTCGACACATTTAAAAAAGGCCTCCTTGTTTCCTAGGATACATTCCTAGAGGATTTATTGATTGATTTGAGTTATCCGTTACGTTTCGGACGTAACGAAGAAGACGCTCTTCAGGAGGACCTATTACAGAAACCTAGAGAATTCAATTGTTCATTGGAGCGCACGTTTTATTGTTAATTCCGAGCTCGAGGATCGTCAAGAAATTCTGATTCGCTCTCGTTTTGGTCGACCCACAGATAAAGTGAAGGATCCACAGAAGCCAGTTTTCACTACAGTACAGCAAAGCCCGCTACACTCTTCAAGACAAGACGTTTGCAAGCTACTAAAGGAGCCGCTCGAGTAAGAGTTATTTGATTTTGCTTATACATGTACCTAGGCACTTTTTCCCCAGTGTCTAGAAGTGGGAGTTTTTGAGTGACTGATAACCACTCTTAAACTCTTCACAATCATAGCCAGTGAGATCTGCTGGCCACTGCGTACGCTCGTAGCTGCAGCATAGATTGATAGATAGACACACACAAAAACTACTGAGCTCTTGCGCTTACGCGTTCGCGAAACAGGCGGAGGGGCCGGCAGCTGCGGTCTGGGTGCTGAGACCTAGCGCCTGCAAGTCAGCCACAAAACAGTCAGTTGGAGTCACAGTTCTTCCGCTCCGTCGGCTGATGCAAGAAGATTAGTGCCAACGGGACTCCCGAGGCAGTGGCCTGTTGTGAAGTGAGTTTACTAGCTGGTTCGTTCTGCTAGTTAGTGATTGGGGGTAAGGGAATGCGATGTACATGCGCACTCTGATTGACCTGGTGCGAGTGCGATCTCCACGGATGCGAGGCAAGCTGCAGAGCCACGTGTCATCACCTCTACGGGTGAGCGACATCATTAGCCCGACTATCGTCATGTTAGACGACGGCTCGAGGTGGCACACCAGCGTCTGTATGCCTCATGCGGAGCCCGAGGGTGCAAGCACGACTTCGGCAACGGCAATGCCGCCACAGCCGCCAGTGGCTGCAGAGCCGACAGCGCCAGAAGGCCCGACGGACCCGCCGCCGGCGACCGCTGAGGCCGACGCGGAGCTGCGGCGCAGTACGCGACTGCGGGCACCGCCGTTGTGGTACGGCCAGGTCGTGACGCACTGATTGTCAGCTGTGAGGGCAATTAGTGACTGTTAAGGAGGAGGGTGAATGTTGTTAGTGAATTTACTCACTGGTTCGTTCTGCTAGTTAGTGATTGGTGGTAAGGGAATGCGATGTACAAGCACTCAGATTGTATATGTACATGCGTTCTCGATTAAATATTAAAGTTACTCCACCCTTCGTGTGAGGGTTAATTGGTTTTCTGGACTTAACCTGACTGACTGGCTTGTCTCTCGCTCACTACATGGGCCCGGCAGCATCCGGCGGCGGCGCCGGTCCAAAGTGACGCTCAGGGTCTGGAATGCCGGCGTGGTCCATCGCGAGTCTCTGGACGGCAACCTCTCGGGGTAGTGCGCGTCCAGGGCTCGCTCTCGTGTGTCATTCGTCGGCACCGCTTCCATGCCGTACAGGAGGATCGGCTCCATGTCACCGTGGAAGAGGCGCACCTTCAGGCCGTCCCTCGCAGCTGAGTTGAAGACGTTCCTGAGCAGGTGCGCCGCGCGCCAGTTCTGGTTCCTCCTGTCGGAGACGATTGGAGTTCAGACTCGTTGCTAGCGATCCGAAGAACGGAAGTCCTCGCACAAGGCGATGGCATCTCCGTTAGCATAAATTATACTGAAAATTATTTCATACTCTACTGCCAGTAGAAATGTAAAAAATACGTCAAGTCAATAATATTTTCAATACATCTACATATGTACTGACCTACTGAATTGTAGTTTTTTGTCACTACACAACAAGGATGATGATCAGCATCAGCAAAGGCTGAGAGGGTTATGTACTATTAATGATATGTAAGTTCTTAGTTATCCACCGACTAGAAACTTATACAGCGTGGTCCATTCTTTTTCCGCACGTACACTGGGGGGGGGGCGCCACATTCGGGCTGTCATTGTCTAATAGCTCTTGGATCAGCTTCTTCACTTCCGCCTCCCAGTGCAACGGCAGCTCCTTTGGCAGAATTCGCACCGGGACTCGTCAGTCAATGCAATGTTGTGCTCGTGACGGTCTGTTAGCCCCGAATTCTTGAAAGGTGTCTCCGCTGCACCGTTGGATAATGGATCCGACAGCTCCCGTGTCGCTGAGTCTTGCAGGAACGGAGGCTACCGAGCTTACCTTCCCCCTAGGCTATTTGAATCGCGAACAAGCCAGGCAGGCCAGCAATTCAGACAATCTCGGCGGGGGTTGTTTCTGGAAACCCGATAAGGGGATGCGGAGTTTACTGGGTAGACAGCGTAGCAGAGTGGCTTCTGCCATGTGTCCAATCTGCTGGTGGGCTGAATACAGTATTGGGGCATCTTGGCTATAAAACGCTGTAAAAAAATTGAAAGTTTTTCTTCTCAAACATCCGGGGGTTAAAACATCCAAAGCAAGCCCCAAATCTATGCATGTTCTCTTCTTCTTCTTAAACGGGGGTGGAAAGCCAGGGAGGGGCTTGCCGCGGATCAGCCCGAAAGGGGGCTCTACCGCAGGGATCTGACTGGGCCATACTGCCAGGGGCATGTAGCCCGAGAGGCCACGATTGGGACCAGAGCTCAGGACTCTGAGGAGAACATGGTGTATTGGTGCTACTAGCCCAAACCTACGGTACAAGACACCGCCAACCCAAAAGTGGAATCAGGGACGGTTCTAGGACCGAGTCCACTCAGACCACCACCCAGCAGAAAAGTCCTCAGGAAAAAAAAAGCGAAAAAAAAGCTTGGGTTACTACTGAAAGCGGTCCGACAGCGGGGAAACCCCGAAGTCTACGGAAATTGCTTAACTATTGGAGCGAGTCTGGAAGGCTTGTTTCCGAGGGCGAGACTCCAGGCAGGAAGACCGTCTACCGGCTACAAACCCAAGGGTATCGCCTATCCAGCTCAGTATTGGAGGCCAGGCCAAGGGGTCGGGAAGGGGCACAAGGAGCAAAAGGACCCGGACTCAGCCGGTATCCTCGATTCGGGACGAACTCATTCCCCAGGACACCAATCCACTGTCAGGATGAGAGCCAGAGACACTTAGGCAGGGAGACAACCAGAGGAGCCAGCAGATGGACCAAGGACAGAGCAGGATGGGCCGGGCAGGGAGGGCAGAGCTCATAACTCCAAAGATTGGAATGGCAAACTAATGGCCGGGTAAAAACTACCTGGCCTGGCCAGGTAAATTGTTCTCTACTGCTGTTCTGCCCCGAGAATAATTTCATATGCTACAACACACCGTACTGCCATTGCTATTTGAAGTAGTAAGTAAATGCATGGTTTAGTAGAAGAGTTACTTGTACCTAAAAACCTGCGTACCTAAAAAGCAGAACCAAACAGAACCTGTTGAGTTGACAGAACCTGTGCAGCACCCGCAGTGGCGTACATGTACTCAGGATTTTGTATTGCAGAAGGCAGCCCTTGGGGGGGGGCACCTGTCCATATATCTTCCGGTATGTACGTACATGTAGATTCTCTGTCCAAAAAAGGAGATTTTGTCTTTATTGCGTGGCTTAGAGCTCCTTTCGTTTCGTTTTTTTGAGGAGATGCAGTTGTTTCAACTAATAAAAAATTGATCGATTTGGTTAATTTTTGTTTGTAGTTTATTTTAGATTGAATGTGGTTTAACAATTTGAGAGGGAAACTGAACTTTTTATTCATAGAGATGTTTGTTCTTCTACTTTTAAGTTTATATTTTTTTAGTTATTCAGAAGTCAAGTTTAACGTTTACACGATGTCAAGGACTTCGTTTCACAGACCCTTGTATTCGATTGGGAATATGGAAAATGAAAGAAATTTATAACCATTTTTATAAGCCTCGAAATCATGCGGCAGCATCAGAATTCAATAAGATATGAAAATTAGCCACCTGCGCATTTTTTCACCGAACATTGGAAACCTGGTGCAGGTCCTGCCGTTAAAACACGGGGGCTAGCAAATCACCGGGCCATTCATCCAGCGCTCCATCTTCTTCGTGAACTCGGCGTCCGTGGCTTTGATCTTGTCGAGCGGCTTCTCGGGTTTCTCGGTTGGGTGAATCGAAGGAGCCTGGTTTGGTGCGGGCGTCGGCTTGTCGGAGCGACTCACCCGGATTGAGATCGAAGCTCTCAGACAGGTAGCTGTTCAGAGTCTTGGTCAGGTTGAAGGACGTCTTGCCGTCCACGCTGACCAGGACGTTCAGCTCGATGTCGCCTCCTGACGCCTCTTTGCGCTGATCCTCACTGCCTTGCTGCTGATCCTCGACGCCGAGGCAGAGCATCGAGGGAAGCAGCAGTAGCAGCACTAGAAGAAGAAACGGTGATATAGATGGGCAAGAGTTGGTCTGATTTCACAAATTGAGACGGCTAGAGGATGTCTTGGAGAAGTCCGATTGGCCGCCCACTGTTAACCCAGCAGCTTCCGTGTCACGAGGATCTGCGCCAGTGTGCCGCGGTGAGGCTGGAACTCGATCTGCTCAGGTCGCTGGTTCGAATCCAGCACGAGCTGCAACCGCGATTGCAGCATCCAGTTGAACAGCTTCCAAGCTCTCCTCCCGAGAGCCTTGATGTTTCAGCAATTCTTCTACAGAATAAGAAGACAGAAGAAGAGCCACCTAATTTTATTAATTCCCCCATTAGTATTTTTTGGTTGACGGGGCGATTCTTTCATAGTTGAACCTCCTGACCCTTAGCCTAAACTAAATAAATAGAATATAGTTTAATATTTTTAATTGATATATATAGATTCCTTAGTGACTGACAGGGTTTCCGCCGCCAGGAGCCCAGTCAGTGCAGCAGCTCTCGAGCTGCCTTGAACGCATGCGGGACATGAACCCCAGGGTCGGCTTGTGAGTCAGATTTGGGAAAGTTCTCCTTACTTTCCTCCTCTTACTTTACCTTTCAGGTGGGTTGGGGTTGCAGGTGAGTAGGATCGCAACCTACACAGCCGTGACACAGCCGTGACACTGCCCACCGTGCAGTGTGGCGGTCTTGGCTTCTGTCTTGGCCGTATTGGGTACGGGTTCTGCGAGGAAGTGAACCTGTATGCATCAGGTACCTTTGGCCACGGCTCTGAGGAACAGGATTTACCCTCTAACCTTAGCGGGGTAGAACCACGGGTGATGGCTCAGCAACAGTGTTGATGAAATCGTACACATTGCCGATCTTTTGAACCGGGTCTATGATTCATGACTAAGTTCCAGAGAATCAGGCTTGAGGACTGACGCCCTACGGAGTCCGATGGGAGATCATTTACATGATCGTGCGTGGTGCTCGTACGGGCCCGGGATTCGAGAGCCAGCTAGGATTCCAAACACATTATCGAAGGCACTATCAGTGTCGAGAAAAAGCGAGAGCGCATACCCTCTGGTCAAGCACGGCCTACGATGCTTCCGGCTGACGCACACCGGCTGACGCACACCGGCTGACGCACACCGGCTGACGCACACCGGCTGACGCACACCGGCTGACGCACACCGGCTGACGCACACCGGCTGACGCACACCGGCTGACGCACACCGGCTGACGCACACCGGCTGACGCACACCGGCTGACGCACACCGGCTGACGCACACCGGCTGACGCACACCGGCTGATGCACACCGGCTGATGCACACCGGCTGACGCACACCGGCTGACGCACACCGGCTGACGCACACCGGCTGATGCACACCGGCTGATGCACACCGGCTGACGCACACCGGCTGACGCACACCGGCTGACGCACACCGGCTGATGCACACCGGCTGACGCACACCGGCTGACGCACACCGGCTGACGCACACCGGCTGACGCACACCGGCTGACGCACACCGGCTGACGCACACCGGCTGATGCACACCGGCTGATGCACACCGGCTGACGCACACCGGCTGACGCACACCGGCTGACGCACACCGGCTGACGCACACCGGCTGATGCACACCGGCTGATGCACACCGGCTGACGCACACCGGCTGACGCACACCGGCTGACGCACACCGGCTGATGCACACCGGCTGATGCACACCGGCTGACGCACACCGGCTGACGCACACCGGCTGACGCACACCGGCTGATGCACACCGGCTGATGCACACCGGCTGACGCACACCGGCTGACGCACACCGGCTGACGCACACCGGCTGACGCACACCGGCTGACGCACACCGGCTGACGCACACCGGCTGACGCACACCGGCTGACGCACACCGGCTGACGCACACCGGCTGACGCACACCGGCTGACGCTCTCCTCTGTTTTCTGGCGAAATTCTTAAAAGCGGGCGATGCTACGGGCCGTCTTTTTTAAAGATGTGGGGCTTGCTTGAGTAGGTAAGTCAATATTGCCTGTTAGCCGTGGGGGGCCCGATTGTACAAATCAATGGACTACTATGTAGACTATAACGAAGTGTTCCTAGTGGTCCTTGAATATACGGTGATCCGTTTGGAGTCTTGGCAATAAATAATAATAATAATAAATTTCACCTGCTTAATGGGCAGATGTGCAACCCACAGGTCAGCCGCAGCTATTGTGCGGCGCATCTGAAAGGCTGCGTACGGCTGTTCAGTCCAAGGACTGAGGGAAGGGGGGTCGCCACACGCACCCTCAATTTCCCCAGCTAATGCTGGCACCCATTTTACAGCTGGGTGTGATGTGTTCCTTATTACCCGACTTTCGGTAATCAAGGAACAATCACTTCTAGCTCTATAGCTAGGCAACCCAGTAATCAAATGAAGGTATGTATTACCTTGAGTCCTGTCTCGGAGAGCTCTTCCTTGTTCTGTAGTTCTCGGATTTCCTTTGACTCTCGAACTTCGCTAGACGTCGATGTTCGTCACCAGGTCCGCGTTCCTTTACTTCCACTGAAGTCGTTTCCGGCCGGTATCTGTAGTGCGGACCAATGGGAAGCTTCCAAATCAACAATGGGTACCCTGCGCCAAACTGCGGTTTAATATAAGCCTACTCCTTCTAGTAGTGCCTCTATGCACTCTAGGTATAGCTCCGGAAACCACTGATAGTCTTCTAAGATCTATCAGGGGCAGTCCTTCTGGAGACTGCAACCAGTGGAGTCTAAACAGACTCAGGAGTCTCAACAGACTCACAATAAACTCAAGTCACTCTTGGACTTGAGCGAGACGTCTCAACCAACAGGCGCAAATGAGTAAGGCTTACCGCAAGAACTCGACCACGTCTTCGAGTTGCTTCAGGAAGTCTGCTGCAGAGCTTCCTCTTCGGAGCTTTCTCTCTCGGAGAATTGTGGCTCCGGGTCCGTTCCGGACCACTTGTATTTATAGGCAAATGGACCCCCATGAGGTCACGTGGGTCCAACTCTTCAGCTGTCAAAAAGGTCACGGTTTGGTTGCTGTCAAACATGGCAGGGTAGAAAGTTACTCCATTGGTTTAGTGTAAAAGCGCGTGATTGGTCATCGCATTCGAGTTATTTTTAGTTACATTTGATTGGGTCACGTGCGTACGGTTGAATGATGCATCTTTCCTGGGGTTTGCGTTCGACAAGTACAGGTTACACGTGATTGGGTGATTTCTAAATTTAGCATGCTCAAGGTCTCTCTCTTTCTATTGGTTAGTCAGAATATACTTATAATTCAAAGCATACCTTTATTCATGCTCTTCAACTTACTACTGAATAAAATGTGTGAGTAGTACGTTAACACTTTTATGTCTTTTTTTACGGGAGGTAGAACACTCTACAGGTGAACTGAAGCAATGCAGAGATAAGTGTTCTTCTCAAGGACACAAATGTTCCGAGTGGATCGAGAATTCAACCCCGACATTTCATCCGTGAGTCCGACCTCCAACCACTAGGCTACAGTCCCCTTGGATCTTGGGTGTTGGGTGTAGCCGTGGGTGGTGTCAGGAAAAGATTCTAAAAATCACACATGATCGACACAAGCATGCAGAATTTTTTTCTTATTCCATTCGTTATTCCTGCATCTAAAATTCGAAGAGATTATTCCAGAGAAAATTATCCTGAATCAGGTGCGCACGAAGATTTCAAATGTTTAAAGACACATCTAGGCGTGATTCAAATTGTTTGACGCGCGGTAGCTTTTGGTGTCTTTGAAGTCCCTGTCGTGGCGCAGCCGGAAAATTGTTCAGGAGGCGGATTCTAGAATCTATAATTGCTAGCTGAGGAGGCGGGCCTTTGTATTTTGGCGAAAATTCGCTGGGTCCCCCTTTTATATTTTTCAGGTGTTTACTGAAAAGTAGGGCTTTTTTCAGGTCCAGAAGCGGCTCTAAGCGCTTGCTTTGACCACAAGCTTTCAAACGAATCCGAAAGTGCTTCCTGACGTCGTGTCTCGATTAGTAGTCGCAGAACCGCAACTGGGACCGCCAACTTTATACAGCAGCACAGATAAACAGAGATGTAGCTCCCGGTAAATTCTCAAGCACGTGGTGTGGGTTTAATAAACAGTCAGCTACAATGTACATGTAGCTAGCCAAGATATATGTTGCATGCCCCCCCCCCCCCAAAAAAAACTCTTTTGGCCATGAAGTCGGTTCAGGACTCGCTTCTTGGCCGATTTCTTGGCCATAGACAGTGCGTGCTATTGGGGGTACCGGCCGGTATTTATCGTACATTTCATCCTAAGCATGGCACAGCCCAGAAACCCTCCCGAAAGTTGTCTGTATGACTGTGAGGATTTTTGGATAAAGTGAAGGCTATAAACTTTTTTGACCGTGTCTACAACGAAAGAAAAGGTTAGCTACTACTCGGCTGTTCAGCTAATTTAATACTACTATATGAACCCAGATCGGGGGTTTTTGCGAAGGTCCGTCGGGCTGATGTCGGCCTCTAGCACCGCGGCAAGGTGCTCCCTCGGGGTGTACCACCTCCCCTGGGGTGTACCTCCAGCAGGGTGGGCCTCCAGCGAGTGTACCTCCAGCGGGGTGGGCCTCCAGCGAGTGTACCTCCAGCGGGGTGTGCCTCCAGCGAGTGTACATCCGGCGGGGGATTCCCGCCCCTCCCACCAATGTCGTGTGCACGCGGTTAGTGTTGGGGGAACCCCGATGCTGACGCAGCCCTGTACAGTGAGCATGCAGGCCTCGGTGTACCAAGAGGCAGGGACAGAGGGGTACACTGAGTGCGCGGAGAGCCACCATCCCCCTGTAGCTGGGGACAGAAAACAGGCGGCCCCCTGTAGCAGGATGCGGGGGACAGGGAGCAGCCCTGTCGGAGGGGAACAGAGAGTGCGTGGAGGCAGTAAGGGATAGCTGCCCTGATATTCTTAACTAGGCCCCAACTACAGGCTGTAAGTTCGCCTCTCCGCACCGCGGCCCCCGAATCCATCCCGTGTAATCGGCTAGCTCAACAACTGAACTTTATCCAGTTAATAAACAACGAATCTGAATAACCCATATTTATTCTTCGATCAATATGAGCTAGCCTAGCGTTATCTTGAATATTTGGCCCGCGGGGCGTAAAATAACCAGTTCTCGATCGACTCCGAGGCAAGTTCTGAGAATCTAACGGTCCGTAATACGTTAATTACGGTGATGGCAGCTCGTATGCTACTCATAGTAAGCTTTAAAGCTAATGGACGTACATTGAATACGGTGTATGAGCCTGAACCACCGCGCCAAAGTAATGACCGCTTTGACTACGACTTCAACTACTCCCCCCTGGAATTGAGGACCCCGGCAGACGGAGTAACCCGGTGGAAATAACGAGATTCGACTACCCGATTTCCCGGCTTTGAAATGCGAACTCAACGCAGGCGGCAGTTCAAAATACTAAATCGCACCACCTCGAGCTCGCTCTTTGCTGGCAACTTTGCTCTCGCTCGGTGTAAACCTAGGTACAGTACAGAGAGACTATAGCGCTGCCTGCCGCCGTTTTCCCATTACTTTTCTCCGCCCCCACCTCATATATAACAATGTTGCCGAAATGGCGAAACTTACATCAGTTATTGCCAAAGGTTATCTGAAATCTGTCGCCAAAACGGCAAAACCAACAGGGACAGCAATTTGAACCATGTAAACCATGTAAACAGTTACATGTAGCACGTAGCACTAATTTATTTTATTATAGGCCTGAGTTTACCCTTTTGAAAGGGGTGAGTCATGAGTGTAAAAGGGAACTGGCGTCACGAGTCCCACTGACTGTCCCTCTAGGCCTAGCGATTAGCATATTTTATATTTGTCACCACGCTTCACTGCAGATGGTGCCAAAAATAGATGTATAGGCCTAGGTCTATAGATAGATGTTTTAAAATCTTTTGCTATTAAACTATTAGTGGGGGTAAAGTTGAACAAATGCTTTTCTATCTGGAACAAAAGTGTGGGTCATAATTTTATACCAATTTGCAATTTATCATTGGCAATGGCTTCTTATGACATAAGTTATGTATTGTTGTGCATGGCTTAAGCTATAGAAATAGGGCCTATAGTAGGCCTGTACAGTACAATGCTCTTAAGTTATATTATAGACTAATATTAATAAGCCTAGGTCTAAGATGTATGTAAGGGCCTAGGCCCTAGTTTGCATATTATTCTTAGTCTTATTAGTATAGGCCTAACTTTACAAAAAGTTATATTTTTGACTCAACTTTTAAACATTTTTATACTATTATTTTTTGTTTATCATTATTAGTAAAATATTTCTATATACCCAATCCCCAATAATAATATTATGCTCTAATTCCTAATAATTGCACCATTGTTGCCAAGTTGTCTTGTCTTATACCTTGGTTTTAATTTCTAATGTGATACCTTGATTTCTAATAAGAATTGCCTGCTGAGATTTGCCTATAATGCAATTTGCCCACAAATAAATTGTCTGCCAAGGTTTGTCCACAATGCTATTTTCTTGCAATAGATTTCCATGCAGTAGATTTTGTTTATATTGCTTCCCTAATGTTTAGTAAGTCTTAATAAAGAGATTTACCCAATCAAAACATTTAGGTAATAACTGCATATCAAATGCATATTTTTAGAGAGGGGCAATACAAATAGAATCTAGCTGAAAAATATGCTATAGCTAAAAGTATTATAGGCAAACCTCAGTGAGAAACATCTTGGCAGGCAATTAATTCACTTGCAGGAAAATTGCATTGCAAAAATATCTCTATAGCCAATTTGTTCATAGGCAAAATGTATTGCAGGCAAATCTTGGCAAGAAAAGCTTAGTAAGCAAATCTCAATGGGCAAATCTTTTGCGAACAATTTGTGTGTAAGTAATTCTCATAGACCTAGGATATAGGCCTACATTCTAAAAAAGATAAATTATTGCAATGTGTAATTTTTTATTCATCAAAGTTTTAAAGTTTTTGTAAGCATAAGTTGGTGTGCAAAAAATTTACCTGAGCTTAAAGTGGTATGCCAAGATAATACATTGGTATGCCAAAATCTTTAGAATAGAAATTTCTAGTGTACTAGTAACCTTGAAAAGTGTGGGCCAAGCTAAGGTAAGTTGCAATAATGCCCACCCCAAAAATAGACATAGTATACTAAGTAAATGATAAGGCATTTTGTCTTAATAATAGTCTTATTTATTCCCACCATTTACCCAAAATTATGTTAATTTTGCTTAAGGTTTCTTTTATAGGTAAGAATTTTTGGTCAAAAAGTAATTATTTCCTTGCTTGTTCTCCTTTATCCCTTGTCTAATTTTTATTGTTTTTTTCCAAACCCAGTTTTCTAATGCCATTATAAGTAGAATAGCATATTATTTGTCTGATTGCTCTTAGAGCCATAATCATGCAAATTGTAAAGGCATGCTATAAACTATTAGACCTCTTTTTGCATAAATTATTAAGTTTTGGTTATTCACAATTATAAATCATTTTTCATTGCTTGGTTTTACCTACCATTAATGACTTGGTTGCTTCTTTGATGCAATGAGCTTCAAAGCTTTGTTTATACAGTATTATATAGTGTAAAATGCTTAGCTAATGATTGAAATATTTATATATCAACTTTGTTATTCCTAAGTATTTTGAATCTCAAAACCAAGTCTATTTTCTATTATTTGCTCTTGTGAACTTGCAATGTGTAGAGTATGGCAATAGCTAGGAGATAAATTTTAATAGTGTAAAGAGTTGTCTAAACCGGATTATTTCATGGTGAAAAGACCCCTGTTTCCACTGCAAATGCATTGACAGCAACTCCTGACATGTGCCTAATGTGTGCAATATGCATGTTTATTAGTCATGGAACTTGTCAGAAAAATTATGCTAGAAGTGAAAAATAGCACAATCCCTTGTGCCAAACACTTGGGGTCACTTCTTATTCTTTAGAGTGTTCTTTTACTGCATCTTCCAGCTCAGATGCCTCTGTTAGGCATACCCAGTCTGTTGTCACCTGAACTGCTCAAGTGCCTAGCAGAGATGGGCCATGGCGACACACTGGTACTGGCTGATGCCCATTTTCCTAGCCACAGCATTGCCCAGAAGGCCGGCTGTTCTGTCATTCGCTATGACGGTGTCGAAATGCCTCAACTATTGGAAGCCATCATGTCTGTGCTGCCTATTGATACCTATATTGAGAGTCCCATTGCACTCATGCAGGTTCGTTGCTTGCTTGGTGGTTATGTTGAGCCTGAGGGAGACTGGCAAAGTATGCGCGGGGAGACGGAGAGGGTGGGGAGATGGAGAGGGGTGAGAAGACGGAGAGGGGTGAGAAGACGGAGAGGGGTGAGGAGACGAAGAGGGATGGGAAGACGCAGAGGGGTGGGAAGATGGAGAGGGATAGAGGGATGGGAAGACAGAGAGGGGTGGGGAGATGGAAAGGGGGAGGGGGATGGAGAGGGGTGACAAGACGGAGAGGGATGGGGAGATGGAGAGGGGTGGGGAGATGGAGAGGGGTGGGGAGCTGGAGAGGGGTGGAGAGACGTTGAGGGGTGGGGAGTCGGAGAGGGTGGGAAGATGGAGAGGGATGGGAAGACGCAGAGGGGTGGGAAGATGGAGAGGGATGGAGAGACGGAGAGGGATGGGGAGACGGAGAGGGATGGGGAGATGGAGAGGGATGGGGAGACGGAGAGGGGTGGGGAGACGGAGAGGGATGGGGAGATGGAGAGGGGTGGGGAGATGGAGAGGGATGGGGAGACGGAGAGGGGTGGGGAGATGGAAAGGGGTGAGAAGACGGAGAGGGGTGGGGAGACGGAGAGGGGTGGGGAGATGTAGAGGGATGGGGAGCTGGAGAGGGGTGGGGAGATGGAGAGGGATGGGGAGATGGAGAGGGATGGGGAGACGGAGAGGGGTGGGGAGATGGAAAGGGGTGAGAAGACGGAGAGGGATGGGGAGATGGAGAGGGATGGGGAGATGGAGAGGGATGGGGAGACGGAGAGGGGTGGGGAGATGGAAAGGGGTGAGAAGACGGAGAGGGGTGGGGAGACGGAGAGGGGTGGGGAGATGGAGAGGGATGGGGAGCTGGAGAGGGGTGGGGAGATGGAAAGGGGTGGGGAGCTGGAGAGGGATGGGAAGACGGATAGGGGTGGGGAGATGGAGAGGGGTGGGGAGATTGAGAGGGATGGGGAGCTGGAGAGGGGTGGGGAGATGGAAAGGGGTGAGAAGACGAAGAAGGATGGGGAGACGGAGAGGGGTGGGGAGATGGAAAGGGGTGAGAAGACGGAGAGGGATGGGGAGATGGAGAGGGATGGGGAGATGGAGAGGGATGGGGAGACGGAGAGGGGTGGGGAGATGGAAAGGGGTGAGAAGACGGAGAGGGAATCAGGGATGGGGAGACGGAGAGGGGTGGGGAGATGGAAAGGGGTGAGAAGACGGAGAGGGATGGGGAGATGGAGAGGGGTGGGGAGATGGAGAGGGATGGGGAGATGGAGAGGGATGGGGAGACGGAGAGGGGTGGGGAGAT
The DNA here is from genome assembly GCA_002269645.1 of Macrostomum lignano. Classification (NCBI taxonomy): domain Eukaryota; kingdom Metazoa; phylum Platyhelminthes; family Macrostomidae; genus Macrostomum; species Macrostomum lignano. Next base: position 17,266 of record NIVC01003824.1, read on the forward strand.
GGAAAGGGGTGAGAAGACGGAGAGGGATGGAGAGACGGAGAGGGGTGGGGAGATGGAGAGGGATGGGGAGCTGGAGAGGGGTGGGGAGATGGAAAGGGGTGGGGAGCTGGAGAGGGATGGGAAGACGGATAGGGGTGGGGAGATGGAGAGGGATGGGAAGACGGAGAGGGGTGGGAAGATGGAGAGGGGTGGGGAGCTGGAGAGGGGTGGGAGATGGAAAGGGGTGGGGAGATGGAAAGGGGTGGAGAGATGAAAAGGGGTGGGGAGACAGGGCTGGGGAGATTGAGAGGGTGGGGAGACGGAGATGGGTGGAGAGACGTTGAGGGGTGGGGAGTCGGAGAGGGTGGGAACTACATTTAGAACGGCTGTGGTGAGACAGTATGTGGAGGCATTAAGCATAATATTTGAATTGGCAGGTTGAGCCATCAGACGCTGACAAATTCAGTCCCAACCCGCCAATCTGGTCGGACTATGCAAAAGTGCACCCGCACTTTAGCTTATTGACCAGCAGCAGCGGCAAAAGTCGGGTGCAACTATTGCCTCGCGAACAGTTTTACAGAGCAGCGGAGAGGGCCTACTGTGTTGTCCATACGGGGGAGCTGGCCCAGTATGCTAACATCATTATCACCAAAGGCGTTGCTATTTGAAATTTAATCTAAGTCTGTTTAGCTATCGTAAAGTTCTACTACATTGCAATAATTGTTAAAATGCTCAGCTGGAGTTTATAAAGTTAACATGTGCACAAATCGAGAATAATAATATTTTCTACCGGTTCTAGTTTTTTCATTTTTTGTTGTACTTTTCTATCGACAAATTTACACTCTAAGCTAGATAATTAGTGCTTTTACTGTACCTATTTATCACCAATATAGGCAATATTATTATATATTTTTATACAAATTAAACTGGTAACATTCTATATGATTAAGCATTGTATATTAATGCAGTTTGACTTTGGTTTTAAATTTCTAAGAATTTCTGCATTTGAATAGGCGCCATTTGATTTCTAGTTTCCAACAAAGGTACCACAGGGAAGCTCAGCCATGCATTAATCATAGAATTGTTAAAATTGTAGTTTTACCACATTCAATAGAATGAATTGTGGCCAAGGTAATCTACCTGTAGGAAAGACCATCTAGATCAGGGTTGGCAGACTTTTTACCTCAAGGGCCAGATCGAGAACCTGGCGCATGACTGTGGGCCAGAGGAAGGGAGAGAGGAGAGAGAATAGAGAAGAGAAATAGGAGAAAGGAGAGAGAAGGGAAAGGAGGAAGAAAATAGAGGAAAAGGAGGAGAAAGGAAAGAGGAGGGAAAAGAGAGGAGAAGGGAGATGACAGGAGAGATAAGAAGAGAGGTGAGAGAAGAAAACTGAGAAGAGACACAAACCTTGAGCAGGCAGGACTGGTTGTACACCCTGTGTGAGCGTGTGTCTGTTCAGGGGTCAGGGGAGTGCTCATTACTGTTTGCCGGCAGTACCAACTGCCCTAATTAGGCAAAAGATTCGCTAAAACCAAGCCGAATAATTAACCTTGCTGGAGTCTGTATTCGATTCGCTTCATCTGTCCGGCGCTCGAGCCGTCTCGGGCCTACAGACCGGCTTGATGCCGCTGGCCCAGCCTCTAATGCTGCTATCTGATTTTGGGCATCCCGTCAGCGCATTTATAATTGCTTTCCCATTGTGCTACGCATTGAACTCGCACCTGGGCCTCACGGTATTGTGGTCGGCCGCTTTCTCCGAGTGGCTCAATGGCTTGTTAAAATGGGCTCTGCACGGAGAGCGGCCCTATTGGTGGGTTGGCGAGCGGCTGCGCCAAGTGAATCTCACTCTGGCCCAGTTTCCTCAGACCTGCGAGACTGGCCCGGGGTCTCCGTCCGGTCACTGCATGGTGGCAGCGGCCTCCTGGTACATCCCTGTGCTGTACGCCAGCCAGAGCTTGCCAACCAAGTCCAGGTTGGCTGTCAGATACGCCTACTTTGCTGGCATCACCGCCCTGGGCGTGTCGCGCTGTTTCTTAGCAACTCACTTTCCGCATCAGGCTGTTGGCGGAGTGATCACCGGCTGTCTGCTGTCAATTGTGGCCGTGAAAATGGGTAGCCAGATACTTCGCCCGTTTGCTCTGCTATTGTTGGCCTTCCTAATGTTCAGCAGCTCCCTGGGTGTTAGTCACTGTCTGCGTCAGCTGGGCCTCGATCCCGACTGGTCCATCCGGCTGGCCGAACGGCACTGCGCCAGCTCGGAGTGGGTTAGCATTGACACTACGCCGCTATTCAGCATCCACCGCGATATTGGTGCCATCCTTGGCGCCGCTTTCTCCAGCTTCCTGGCCAGCCTGCTGCCTGTTCCGGCTCCTAGTAGAACCGTGACTAAGTGCTTCGCAGGATTCTTGTCAATGTGCGCCTGCGTATTGTTGGAGAAGCGATTCCAGCCGAAGCCAGGCTTCTCCGATCTACAGACTTATCTGTTTGCCGCATTCAAGTACGCCCTGATGCCGCTGATTGTCACTATTGTGCTGCCGGTGCTGGCAGCCAAGCTGGACTCGCGTCGGCTGGCTAGCGCAGGCCGCGGCAGTCACCACGCCGTCAGGCCACACGCTGCCAGACACGGTACCGCCACGGCTGCTGCCAAACCTGCCGGTAAACGGTCCGCTGCTAAGAAGGAGCGCTAGATCGATTGTTGAATGCCTGGCGATCATTTATTAGAGCTCCTGCTTGCCTTGGCCTATAGTGAGACTCTTAGTGCCACATCTAATCCTGACTGTCAGACACATCTAAGCCTGACTGTCGGACACATCTAAGCCTGACTGTCAGACACATCTAAGCCTGACTGTCAGACACATCTAAGCCTGACTGTCAGACACATCTAAGCCTGACTGTCAGACACATCTAAGGCTGACTGTCAGACACATCTAAGGCTGACTGTCAGACACATCTAAGCCTGACTGTCAGACACATCTAAGCCTGACTGTCAGACACATCTAAGCCTGACTGTCAGACACATCTAAGCCTGACTGTCAGACACATCTAAGCCTGACTGTCAGACACATCTAAGCCTGACTGTCAGACACATCTAAGCCTGACTGTCAGACACATCTAAGCCTGACTGTCAGACACATCTAAGCCTGACTGTCAGACACATCTAAGCCTGACTGTCAGACACATCTAAGCCTGACTGTCAGACACATCTAAGCCTGACTGTCAGACACATCTAAGCCTGACTGTCAGACACATCTAAGCCTGACTGTCAGACACATCTAAGCCTGACTGTCAGACACATCTAAGCCTGACTGTCAGACACATCTAAGCCTGACTGTCAGATATCTAATGTCAATTGCCAGGATGTCAGCCATTTCTATCTGTGACTGTCAGATATATTTGCGCCTCTGCTCTCTCTAAGTGGTTTTTTCATTGTTTCCTTCAAAAACTCAAAATCTCAATTATCATATAGGTTTTAGTTTAAATTTAATTTTTTCCGAGTTGCAGTGTGAAATTTTGTTTTACTGATGTATGTCTAATTGTCTGAGCAAACGGACCGTTTTTATACTGCTTTTAATTAATTTGCTTGTTTTGATAAATCAGACAATTTGTTAGTACATATAGTACTTTCATATTTGTTAGCTAACTTCAAATTGATGTTACATTTAGCTTTAAGAATAATGTATCCTTAATTGCCTTAATTTTCTTAGTATCTTTCGTTTAAATAGTTAATTTACGAGTATCCATAGATCTAAGAGTTGATAGACATTGATAAATAGATATAACTTCTGTGCAAGATGTACTACTTGTGTACACTCAGCAACCCATGGATGAATAATATAACTGGATCGCCAGAAGCTTGGTTTTTTGGTCCTAGCCATTGACAAGCACCAGCATCACAAGAAGCTCAGAATGCCGTACTTTCACACAGACAAATAGCCGCTGCAGAAGCTGCAAACCTTTATTTATAAGTATTCTATTTTATGTCCAAGCACATGCTCGCAATATATGCAGGGTGAAAGTACGGCATTCTGAGCTTCTTGTGATGCTGGTGCTTGTCAATGGCTGGGACCAGGAAACCAGGCTTCTGGCGATCCAGTTATATTATTCATCCATGCAGCAACCAGGTTAAAAGAATTCTACCCGAAACCAGTTTTCTCGTAACTCTGCCACTGTCTCCTCAACAGCCTAAGCTGGGGCTTTGTGACGACACAGTTGCGATGACAAAGTGAATTTTGTCAACTGGGGATAATTTGACTACTGGTTTCGGGGTGAAAACTTGTGTGTTTTTAAATCTGTGTACTTTATCGAATTTTTTAAAGTTACCTTTGCTTTATTTGAAGTCCATGTTAGCTATTTGATTGTATGTAGCAACCTTTCTTCTTGATTTCTCTCTCTCCACTGGACCATTTTTTAGCGTATGCATTTCTTGTTGCTTGCCCGCTAAAAGATTTGGCTGCTTCTTTGCGTGACTCGGGCTAGGATCCGCGATGCTTGCAGAAAATGAACTAAAAAAGCAGTCGTAGCTATTTGTGATGATTCTTTACTGGGAAACGGCACTAAGGAAGCTAGATGAAAACCGTACCTACTAGACCAAGTCGCCTCAGAGTTGTTTTATAGTCGCTGCAGGTAACGCAGGTTAAATAGGAAAGAAATGGACTCGAGACAACTGTAAAAAAGCCGAAATGTCACGGTACGAGTACAAGGCGCAAAAAATGTCATCAAAGAGTCGCCTAGAAGAGTCAATTTGAGGCCTTTTATTGTCTGCGACTCTGAAACGACTCTGGGGCCGTAGAGTCATATTGAGACATGCCATAGTCGCTGTAGAATCACTGAGTTGCGTCTAGAGGGCATTTGCGTCACTTTATGCATTAGAACCGCATTTCGCATTTATAACAACTCTATTTAGACTACTTGAGTCAGTAGAAAGTTAAGCGCTAACACAGACGACTTTTGGACGACTTTTTCACGACTCTCATGATTCTATAACTCACGTGATGGGCTCTTGTGACTCATCAGTCGCCTCTCCGTCGCATTGAAGTCGTTTGAGTCGTTAAAAAGTAAGAGTCGCCCCAGAGTCGTTTGAGTCACTATAGTGAGTTGTTTGCGATGAGATGACTCTTTGGCGATTCTTGTCACGGTAACGTTTTCAACAAAAAGCACTCGATCGGGATGATTCTGCTCTGGGAATCAGCAGAAGAAAAATCCGAAAACCTCAGGGATTTTCGTATGATTCCAGCTACGTCAGAAGCAGAAGAAGAAGCACTTGATTTTTTAGCAAGATACCTGTCATATAACAAATAGCCTATTTGCTACCCTGTGTTAGTCTGTAAATGTTTTCCATCTAGAAGTTAAACGCTTTTTTGGACACCAATTATAGGATCGGAATAAAGGGGGGCCGTAGCCCAGCGGTAGCGCAGCTGCTCTGGTGTGCCGCGACCCAGGCTCGATTCCAAGTGCAGCCACATTAATTTGGGGCTGGATTGGAATCTTGGCTTGGCTCGCTTGTGCAATTAACGGCCTTGAGAGCCAACCCCCCAAGGCGCAGTGAAGTGTACATGCCTAACAATCGATAAAGTTAGGGCCGCTGTACACTCCTGTGTGAGTGTGTGCCTGCGTAACGTATCCGCGCGCTTGTATGCCTGCTCAGGGGAGTCGGCGGAATGGGCAGTAATGCCTCTCGCCGGTTGTGTGCCAATGACGCTTAAATTGCGCCAGGGTGCACACAACCCCCCTGCCTCTAAAAAAAGGATCGGATAACATGTTTGAAATCCCATATTCCAGTTTTAATTGATGTTAGCTAATTTTAGCGCTGTACTGGCAATAGAGACTGAAGTTATAAATCAGAAATGTGAAATGTGAAATGCAATGACTGTTTTGCGCACACTTGGTTGCCAGCCAGAGCAATTTCACAATATGTGCCACTATAGCTATTTAGCAGGTATTAGCAAGGTACCGGTATTTTTTGAGACTATAAAAACCCTATGGCTCTAGTCTGTATCATTGACTGCACTGCCAAATTATTGAAATACATAATGTAAACCCCGGAATTGCATCGCCCTCCTCACATGTTGCTAAGTGTATTGGTTTTAATTATTTTTTTTAATTTTAGCTGCTAAAATAACAGTGTGGATGTATGGATGGATCGGGATGACGGCCTAAGAACACAAAACGTTACACTAGCCAACTAAAATCTCGATCTTGTGAAGATAATCCACGTTGAATTAGGGAAGGGTTGTAGGCCTAGCTCTGTTGCTATAGTCAACAAGGATCCCTGTTGGGTCTTGTAGGACTTCAAGTTTTGATTTCAAAGTTATTAATAATCAGTTCTGTTCAGTTCATTGAATTAGACATTGATAGCTTTAAATCTGTATTAATTAAGCTTTGTTTAGGTCTTAGGCACTAATTTTTGTGTATCTATGCTTAATAAAGTTTACACTGAGTGCTGACATTTGACTCATTTATTTATCATTGATCCGTACCTAACTTGGTCAGCATGATTTTCTTCATTCTGTGTCTCTATTCACAGTGAGGCTTGCAATGATAGTATCTATATCCAACCTCCATTGGATAGACCAAATAGTGTGTATTCAGCTTTGCGCTGAAGCGTACAATGAGAAGCGTGTATAAATATTGATAGGCAAAGTGTCCCGTCCATTTGCTATACGTCAAGACGGACTGGAATTTAACTAAACAGCACCCGCAGTAAATTTTTTATTAACAAAACCTTTTTAAAAACATTTTATTACAGTTTAACTAACTTGTTGACCTGATAGTTGTCACGCCACAATTATAATCAATTAAAGAATAAACTATCAAGTCTTAATCAATGGAGAAGTTCATCGGCACCTGGCGCCTGGAGTCGTCAGAGAATTTCGACGCCTACATGAAAGCAATCGGAGTTGGCTTTGTATTGCGCAAAGTTGGCAACACGGTCAAGCCGGATGTGCAGTTTTTGCGCAACGAGGACGGCACCTGCACTATGAAGACCATCTCTACGTTTAAGAACTCGGAGATCACGTTTGAGTTGGACAAAGAGTTCGAAGAGACCACCATTGATGGTAGGAAGGTGCGGAGCACGATGACGATGACCGAGGGTGGCGAGCTGGTGCACAAGCAGGCCAGCGAGCCAGAGACCGTTATTGAACGCAAGCTGCAGGGCGATGGCGACAACGAGATGGTGTGCACAGTCAAGGCTGGTGACGTGGTCTGCACCCGTGCCTATAGGAAGCTTAATACGGCTTAACTAAACTGCGTTGGTGGTAGTTTGAAAATTGAGAACTCTTCAAGAACGTCTTTTAGTAGAAGGCCGGCGCTGCACTCTCAACTTATTCGACTGTTTTTGCGATTATGAATATGCCCAGTTTCGTTCGTTCAATAAAATGTTAAATCCAATTTAAATTCGTGCCATAAGAACGCCTAGTTATAAGCATTTGTTAAATCTTGAACGTGCTCACTTATCTTGCTTGCCTTATTAGGCGTTCGAAAGCATTTTGTTAAACTAAGTCCCATTTTGGCGCGAATTTGAATCAGATTTAATTTAAGAAAAGGGACAGCATGACTTCCGTTAGACAGTTAAAATGACAGTGCAGTGTATGCAACTACTACTAGTAGTCTTGCGAACACGCAGTATAATGTTATTAAAACTTAATTATTCTGATTGTTATTATTTACTCTGCTAATCCCAATGGCGTAAAAATGAATAAAAAGCGGAAATTATTGTCACAGCTTATATTAACTATTGGTCACGTTTATATAGTTTTTGTTTGTCTACTGTTTGTGTCCATTAATTTCTATAATATTTAATATCTTTAACAAGCTTGATACCTATTTATTCGCTTAAGTTGTGTTTCTTTTGTCATCCTTAATTATTATTGCCGGTCGAACCATTACTACATGCTAATTGCTTTATGTTTTGCTTGTTCGCTTTTTCTGTCATTATACTCTTTCTAATCCAATGCTACTTCAAGTAGGTCTTAAAAGTGTGGTAATCTATATGAGTTCAAATCGTTGTTTCTAGTCCATAACGCTATGAACGTTCAGTTGATGTGCAATATTGATGTCCCAAGTGCAATAAAATAGACACACGTTTTATCAGTCCATTTTAAAACAAGTTTGAATATTTTACTAGGTTACTGCTTTGGTTCAACACTTATTAAAATGTTTCTTAGGCTTCCATGCTAGAATCTATATAGTAAATATGCGTTTTCGCAATCATTTTCAAGCGTGTTTACTTCATATAAAGTAGGTCAAAGTATTTCAATAATAGTTGTCTAAGATCTAAGATCTAAGATCCCGCTTATCAGCAGATTTTTCGATAATTAGTTGATTTTCAGACCAACAAAGTTTTCAGTTTTCCAGTTTAAAAGGACTCAAATTTCCGATTGTTATAAAATCTCCTTATTTTTATGGACTAGTCGTTTTGTTATTAGTTACCTAAACAGCTTGCTTATTCCAGCTTATATCTATAGTATCTATATATGTCTAAATATATATATAACGAAACGTTTAAAACAAAAGAAATGACCGCCTTTAACATCTTCAAGGTCGCAAAGCTAATAACGGTCGGTTTATAAAAAGAAGTCTGCGAACAGTTACGCGCACAATAAATTTTTTTGACTTTCGATTTTAAAGTTACCAGTGTTGGGCACTTCCGTTACCGAGTAACTTGCAAATGGTAACGCAAGTTACTTTTCCGTAAAGCGTTCCTTACGCAAGTTACTTTCCTATTTTGGTAACGGAGTAACGGTAAGTTACTCAAATTTCGGAAGTCCGTTACAGTTACTTTGCAACAATCGCAATATTTAAATTTAAAACTGATATGCTTAGCTATTACTCCAGTTGTCACATTTTTAGCATTTTTCATTCCTAAATTCAAAACTAAGTGAATAATATCATACGGTATTACGCTGTAATTAATAAAGAAATACTTGAAACATGTTTTTACTTTGTTATTTTCGGTAAAATATTTTTGCTTTTCGTTTTAAGTTAATAAAAATATTTTGTTTAGTTCTTAGAAACAAACAACCAAAGAAAGAAATTCATCTGTAGTCTCCACAAATCCACTCAGTGATCGACGTAGCCAGGAATTTTAATTTGGGGGGGGGGGCGGGTTGGCCTGGCTGGCCATGCCTCATGCCATTGCCAATTTTAGCGCCGCAGGCACTCATTTTAGCGCCGCAAGCACTCATTTAAGCGCCGCAAGCACTCATTTAAGCGCCGCAGGCACTCATTTAAGCGCCGCAGGCACTCAATCGCCTCATGGTTTTTGGTACCCGCCACGCCCAACCCCACCCCCCCCCCCAGGTGGGGTGTCTTGCAGGTGGGGTGAAGTTGCCGCCCCAACGATTGTTAAGGCGGCCTCCCTAGCTACACCACTAAAGTCCACTGGCACTGCACTGCACTGCACAATTTAATATTAATGATAATAATTGAAAATAAATAAAAAGACTAGTAAAGCAGACTATAGAGTGGAGTAAAGCCAGGTACTTATTACGAGCGATGTATTATCAAGGACAACTGAAGTTACGTTAAGTTGTCCTTGTGTATTATAACTTATAATGTTATTAAAAATTAAATTGCGTTTTGCCTTTAACGTTTCTGACCTTCAGCTTCTTTTCTTTTTACGGAAAGGGCCTAAAGTGATTAAAATTTAATACAGTTACTGAAATTAATGTTGTTGTATTCTTCCTCCTGGCTTTCGCGATCATTTGTGCTGTTCCAGCGCATTTGCAATGTTAAAAAAGCAGAAAATTTTGTTAATAACATAGGTAACGGAAGTAAGTAACGGAAGTAACTTAAAAGTTACCGGGTTTTTGTATAAAGTTACTAGGCTAACGTAAGTTACTTTTTATAAAGTGGTAACTTAAGTTACAGTAACGCAAGTTACTTTTTTTGAGTAACTTGCCCAACACTGAAAGTTACTGTAGATTTAATGTTAGCTCCGTCAGCTCCATTTTATACAATTTCTAGAATACGAGGGGTGTCTCAGAAGTAGTGTCACTTTTGCTTGCTTCCACAAGTATTAATGTGTGTTTAAAAATCATATGCCTTAAAAGTTAGCGGCTTATTTTAGCTTTCATGCCACGAAAGTCCGATCTTTATAAGTGCTTCCTGCTGTAAGCAGCATGCATTTGTTCGCATACCCTTAGCCATAGAAATACACACCGCATAGTGCTCGCTCAGAAGACAGCCACAAGTACAGCTGATCAAGCACAGAGTTAAACACACATTGAAGCAAGCAAACGTGACACTAATTCTGGGACACCCCTCGTAGTTTTTGAACCCGTTGTATTTACATGTACATTTGACATTGTCATGTACATGCCCTTTGATGAGCATATGATACCTTTTAGATTTAGCGCATATCATGCATATGGGGATAAATTTATATATAGTAACCAGTAATTTACTTTCAACTCGCCTTTACATTGCAAAAAAGTATTCAAAACAGTCGACTGCGTAAAAGCTGTTATTTTTAGGTTAGCTTGCAAAATCTATTCAGTTTGGTTTGACTTCCCGTATCTTGTTAGTACAAACTAACGACTGTCGTTATGTTTAAAGTTTACATCGCCAACTTTTTGTGGGCATTTTGAAAGGCCAACTTTCCATGATACACATTAACTTTGCAAATTGCGTCACTCGTTGCACAAAACAACGAGTTATTAGCTCGTTATTAGCTTTAATAACGAAAAATACCTAGTGAAAAAGCATCTCAAGATACACAGAGAAAGAGAACTTAGCCAAAAGCTAGAGAATCAGCAACATATTAAACTCTACAAAAACGCCTATCTCTACAAAAAAATCTGCAGGCCCGACCTTTCAGATTACTTTCCATGTACATTTAGAAACAAAAAATTCTTAACAACCCTCCTAAAACTGAAATGCGAGATTACACCCAACTTTTTTTCTCAAGAACCATGTAAAATGTGTGGAGCGCGAAATGGTTCTGACATTCTACACTACTTGACCGAATGTCCACAAACTGAAGAGATCAGGAAAAAATACTTCTGTCAATTCCTCTTAAATAGCAATCAAATACACAAGATAGGATATGCTACAAATGAAAAAAGAGTCAGAAAAGAACTCACTGGTGTAGCTAAAATATATGAAGTCATGAATAGCTAAAACAGTTAAACAAACTGAATCAGATACATTAGCAGTGTAACAAATCCGCTTTTCAGTTGTTTATTCATTTACTGTCTTTTTTAATTCCCTATTTAAATCGTCGTTATTCGTTAAACGTAAAGTTCTTTCGAAGTATTGTTTATGTTCGTTTTTTCACGCTTTGAAATATCACGCGCTTTCAAAAATACTACATCTTTTTTTACAAACTCGCTTACCAAAGTAATCTCGCAATTAAAGCTATACCTCGTAATTTGTACTCATTTTTGTATTAATATTTATACTCGTTGTTAGTTATTAGTCGTCACTTTTCGTCCAAAAATACCGTAAAAATTCTGGCGCGCTTTCAAATACTTTATCTTTTACCATAACTCTAACTCTTACTACTACTAACTCGCGGCAAATCGTCTTTATAAACTTCTATTTCGAAAACTTTTCCAAATACATAGCTCTATAATATATTGGCCAAACAGGCTAATTGCCTGAGCCAAATTCTCTTACTACTACTAAAAACGAAACTGAAAAACCGAAACTTAAATACTGATACTGATACTGTGTTATAAAATAAACTGTCTTGAAATGTCTTGGTTTAATTTTTTTGCATCTTTGCAAGCAAATATAACTAGACATTTTATCACGTCTCATCCTTTTAATAAATATAGGTTGCTGTTGCAGTTTTAGTATTCATTCTCATTTAGCAGAATTTAATTTTTTTTTCAAATCATTTAACAGTTTCCTGCGTTACCTTAAATTACATTAATCAAGAACTCAATATCACGGTAAGCTTTGATTTATGTATTTTTTGTTTCTATAATTTATCTATTAGGCCCTAATACCTATCTATGATATATCTACAATACAATAGACTAGAGATCATATCTGACAATGTGGCCATTGTGGGTTCTGGTTTGTAATTGAAAGTTGGCATATAGTTGGCATAATGTTCTACTGACATATCATATTGGCTGTAAGTAATAAGAAACTTGGTTTAAACTTGCTTAAAATTTTTATTCATTTTTTTTTATTTTGGCATATATTCAATGCCATGCCACATAATGTCAATGAATAAAAATTGAGATTTCAAAATGTGCTTTTTGGCTTTGGTGGGTATACATAGGCACAAACAACCCTAAAAGCAACACTAAGACTCCAAAAAGTCTTCATAGAACTTTTTGGAGTTGGTTGTAGAGACTATGATATGTATTTCCCATTCAGATATATTAATCATTTCTTTTATTAAATATATATTTATATATAAATAGATTTATATAAAATAAAATATTTATATAAAATAAATATTATTAATAATATTTTAATATTTGTTGTCTTAGAGTTATAATTTATTTTAAAAGTTAAAGTCTGCTATCTATTGCACCTTGGCAAAAGCTATTGTGGTGCTATAATTTTGTGATAAGCATCTATAGCATCTAAGCATAATGCATATAATTTATAAATTATAAATAAACCTATGCCTATAGTGCTTATCTATAGTATGCTAGGGCCTAATACTAGAATAAGTTTATTTGTATTTGCACCATGAATTGGAACTATTTTTGTTAGCCCTACACTTTACTATGTTAGATATTTTTCTTTTTCTACTATTGCACCAGAATGTACTGATATAGCACACATTCAAGTTCAACCCTTTTTTGCTCTGAAATCTTCCTAACTATTGACCTGTGTCACTTATTTGCAGGATCTAAACTTGTACTCTAATAGGGCTTCATAATGCATAGGTATACTATTAATATTAGTATTAATAAAACCAGAACCTACCATATTTAGTTTTCATTAAAGTCTAAGCCTTTATAGTAGGAACCAGATACTTTAGTATTAGTCAGTTTGGTAATAGTCATTTTAAAAAACATTTATTTTGGTGACAAGTTAGGGCCTACTTTGGTACTAAATATGTATGGAAGATTGAGTGTCTATTATTAATAAGTTTTTATTTGTGTTTTTAAAGGTAATTAAAAATGATGCTTTATCATTGTTTTATTATTATTTCTTTAAATACCTTCTAGTTCTTGCTTTTATAGTTATTGTTAATAATATATATTAATATCCACTTGAAAAAGCCCTTGGCACACTAGTATGGAATTTCTATATAAAATCAAAAATCAAAAGCAAAAGCTTTATTTTCATAGTTTTAGCTAGGCTTATGGGACATTTTTAAAGCTAAAATGCCATATGAAGAAAAAAGTTTGCATAGAAATATAATCAACTATATTCCATATTGCAAAGCATATAAATAAATGTTTTAAATTTTTTAACTTACACAAATTGCTAATTTTTGAATAAACTATGACTAACTTTCTATAGTAGTCTAAATTTTATCCTATTATTTGCTTTATTGTTTTAAATATAAATATACCCTATTAATCCCATTTTAGGCATGACATTTAGCTTCACAATTCTGGATGAGAACAAACTACAATTCAATATATCAGTGCCAAACCATCTGTCAATTCAGTTCTATTCAGCATCTTGCAACAGCTCAATTGCACTTATTCCTCACAGTTTTGGCCTGTTGCAATTGGCTGATTTATTGAGTTCAGTAATAGGTTTTACATTGCCACCTAATAATCCAAGTGTGATACTAATTGACAAGGAAGGTCACTTAATGACAGTTAAAACTGATGAAGATTTAAGGCAGGTCTACTATTGGCATAGGTAAGTGTGAATTTTTTTCACTAATCTCACTATAAAATAAGTCAAGTGCACCTGATTTATGATTTTTGACTAGCTGATAGGTGGAACTATGATTTATGACTGACTGATGCACAGGTGCAGTTTTGATTTATGACTGACTGATGAGCAGGTACAGTTATGATTTATGACTGACTGATAGGTGCAGTTATGATTTATGACTAACTGATAGACATGTGAAATTATGATTTATGACTGACTGATGCACATGTGCAGTTATGATTTTTGACTGACTGATAGACAGGTTAATTTATGATTTATACCAAGCTTACAGAATATAGCTTTAATAACTAAACTATGTAATGACTTCTCCCACACTACGAAGTTTCGTTAAGCTGCACCAAACGCAGCAGCATCAGCAGCCGCAGACTCGGCAACGCTGGGGCCGTCTCCCGCATCACGTGACTGTCTGGCTGTGCGGCGGGGTCGCCCTGCTAGCGCCCAGAGCTCTGCAATTCGATGAGCTGACCTCCGCTTGTGCTGACATTCTGACTAGGCTTGGCCAGACCTGCGCTGTTGCCGGTGCCAACCTAGCACCCGAACTGCTCACCACAATGTCCAATGGGCAGTGTCAGTTGTGCTCCGAGAATTCTGTGTAAGCACACTGATAATTACCTGATTAGTATACAGAATGGTGCGATGTGGTTTCGATTGAAACACCTCAAGCATTTGCATGCCAAATACGAGGCTTGTCTGGCAAATTGTCCCCAGAGTCGTTTTAGAGTAGCAGACAATATCGCCCCAATAATCGACTCAAATTGACTCTTCTAGGCGACACTCATGGCCTGAGACTACCCTACGCTATGTAATGAGGCCTGAAAAATTTTCTCTTTTACCGACACCGGCATACTTTTGATGAATCCAGCGATTGCAAGTTGCAGGCTTGACTTAAGTGAATGACGAGGTAACAGAGGTATAGTGACAGAGCTGGAGACCAAAAATCGTGTCAATAATCACTTTGGATCGCCCCAATAATTGCCTTGGATCTCCACAATAATCGCCCTAAAATCGCCCCGATAATCGCCCTACAAATTGCTTCGCCCAAATTGAAAAATCGCCCAAAAGTCGCCAATAATCAACCTAAAAATCGCTCTTATAATCGCCCCAATAATCACCCCAATAATCGCCCCAATAATCGCCAAAATAATGACCACAATAATCGCCCCAATAATCGCCACATTAATCGCCCCAATAACCCCCCAATAATCGCCACAATAATCGCCACAATAATTGCCAAAATAATCGCCACAATAATCGCCGCAATAATCGCCCCAATAATCGCCGCAATAATCGCCGCAATAGTCGGCCCCAATAATCGCCCAAATAATGGCCTCAATAATCGCCCCAATAATCGCCTAAATAATCGCCACAATAGTCGCCCCAATAATCGCCCAAATAATCACCTTAATAATCGCCTCAATAATCGCCCAAA
>NIVC01003824.1:37500-45000 GCA_002269645.1 Macrostomum lignano
TGCTGCTAACTTTGTTCTTATTCTACACCGGCTATAGTTATCTGTAGCTAGAGATATATAAATATAATGATGTGCACCATGTTCTGATTTTCATGTAATAATTCTGTACATCTTTATGCTCGTTGACCAAGCTTACTGAATCCACAGACTCAATCTAGGGTGAGATTTTGAATGCACTGACTCAATCTAGGGTGAGATTTTGAATCCACAGACTCAAAATATAGGTGACATTTTGAATGCACTGACTCAATCCAGGGTGACATTTTGAATGCACTGACTCAATCCAGGGTGAGATTTTGAATGCACTGACTCAATCCAGGGTGAGATTTTGAATGCACTGACTCAATCCAGGGTGAGATTTTGAATGCACTGACTCAATCCAGGGTGAGATTTTGAATGCACTGACTCAATCCAGGGTGAGATTTTGAATGCACTGACTCAATCCAGGGTGAGATTTTGAATGCACTGACTCAATCCAGGGTGAGATTTTGAATGCACTGACTCAATCCAGGGTGAGATTTTGAATGCACTGACTCAATCCAGGGTGAGATTTTGAATGCACTGACTCAATCCAGGGTGAGATTTTGAATGCACTGACTCAATCCAGGGTAAGATTTTGAATGCACTGACTCAATCCAGGGTAAGATTTTGAATGCACTGACTCAATCTAGGGTGAGATTTTGAATGCACTGACTCAATCTAGGGTGAGATTTTGAATTCACTGACTCAATCTAGGGTGAGATTTTGAATCCACTGACTCAAAATTTAGGGTGAGATTTTAAATGCACTGACTCAAAATGTAGGGTGAGATTTTAAATGCACTGACTCAAAATGTAGGGTGAGATTTTAAATGCACTGACTCAAAATCTAGGGTGAGATTTTAAATGCACTGACTCAAAATGTAGGGTGAGATTTTGAATGCACGGACTCAATCCAGGGCGAGACTTTTAATTGCACTGACAATCTAGGTGAGATTTTGAATGCACTGACTCAACAATCCAGTCTGAGATTTTGAATGCACAGACTCAAAATATAGGTGACATTTTGAATGCACTGACTCAATCTAGGGTGAGATTTTGAAACCACTGACTCAATCCAGGGTGAGATTTTGAATGCACTGACTCAATCCAGGGTGAGATTTTGAATGCACTGACTCAATCCAGGGTAAGATTTTGAATGCACTGACTTAATCTAGGGTGAGATTTTGAATGCACTGACTCAATCTAGGGTGAGATTTTGAATCCACTGACTCAAAATGTAGGGTGAGATTTTAAATGCACTGACTCAAAATGTAGGGTGAGATTTTAAATGCACTGACTCAAAATCTAGGGTGAGATTTTAAATGCACTGACTCAAAATGTAGGGTGAGATTTTGAATGCACGGACTCAATCCAGGGCGAGACTTTTAATTGCACTGACAATCTAGGTGAGATTTTGAATGCACTGACTCAATCCAGTCTGAGATTTTGAATGCACAGACTCAAAATATAGGTGACATTTTGAATGCCCTGACTCAATCTAGGGTGAGATTTTGAAACCACTGACTCAATCCAGGGTGAGATTTTAAATGCACTAACTCAATCCAGAGTGAGATTTTGAATGACCTGACACAATCGAGGGTGAGATTTTGAAACCACTGACTCAATCTAGGGTGAGATTTTGAATCCACAGACTCAATCCAGGGTGAGATTTTGAATGCACTGACTCAATCCAGGGTGAGATTTTGAATGCACTGACTCAAAATGTAGGGTGAGATTTTGAATTCACTGACTCAAAATCTAGGGTGAGATTTTGAATTCACTGACTCAAAATCTAGGGTGAGATTTTGAATTCACTGACTCAAAATCTAGGGTGAGATTTTGAATTCACTGACTCAAAATCTAGGGTGAGATTTTGAATGCACGGACTGAATCCAGGGGGGAGACTTTTAATTGCATTGACAATCTAGGGTGAGATTTTGAATGCACTGACTCAATCTAGGGTGAGATTTTGAATCCACTCACTCAAGCCAGAATGAAAGCTTTGGATTATAACCTACTGCTTCCAAAGCAAAATGAAAATCCGTTTACAATCAAATCCTGCATTCACTTTTTCAGCCTTACAAACCAATTTTGTGACATTCCACATCGAGCTCCCAATGAGCCTCTCCGACCTGGTCAGACTTCGCGGCTTTCGAGCAGCCGCCTCGCCGATCCACTGCCGAGCTTCATCACCGCCACCGCCGCCGCACAGCCTCCCTCCGGCGCCAGTCGATGATCTTGACGAGTCCCTGCTGGCAGACGATCTGGGCGCCATGGAGCTGGAGCTTCGGCACCGGGACGCCTACCTGAGGTCGCTGGGCTCGCCGTCCGCTGAGACTGTGGCCCGCAGCACCCTGGTGACTGACAGCCAGGTGGACCAGATCATGGCTAGCGAAGGTCCGTTAGACAGGCTTAAGGATCTCTACGCGCTCAACGAAGATAATGAGCCTTCCTATGAGCTAGCCAGCGTCATGCTGGTTTCTATGGCAACGTTTACGTATTTGAATGTTCGCTACACTGTGCAGGAGAGGCGGCTGGCTGGGGTCAGCTTTGAGGAGAGAAACAAGCTGACTGTGTTCGCCTCCAAGCAGCAGGTGGGGATTTTGTTTTTGTGAATATTAACCAAATATGCTCAAACCTCGGAGAATCGCCCCTCAAGCCCCAGAGAATCGCCCCTCAAACCTCAGAGAATCGCCCCACAAACCTCAGAGAATCGCCCCTCAAGCCCCAGAGAATCGCCCCTCAAACCTCAGAGAATCGCCCCACAAACCTCAGAGAATCGCCCCTCAAACCCTAGAAAATCGCCCCACAAACCTCAGAGAATCGCCCCTCAAACCGCAGGCGTCTCGCCGCAAGATGGACTACATCACAATGCGCGCCCTCCGCCTGGGCTTGAAGCGCTCCGCCAGCTCTTTGATTTTTGCTCCGCTGTTCCTCGGCGGCGCCCAGTGCATCTCGGCCGTGCGCGGCCGCTCCTCGCCGCTGGACTTCTTGCCGTCGGGCATCGCAGCCGGCGCCTGCGTTCGCGGTGCCCACGGCCTCCAGCCGATGCTGGGCGGTGCCGTTCTGGGTGGCTTCCTTGGCGCCGTGGTCGGGACAGTGGTGTACGGCATCCAGATGTACTGCGGCCTGACCTACGAGGAGATGCGGCGCTACCGACTGACCGAACGGAGCGAGCGGGATGCCCGGCTGATGGCCAAGCTGAACGCTGCAAGAGAGCAGGCCTGACTTCGGCGGGAGCGTCGAGATATCGAGATATTCAACGATGCCTTCGGGAAGGATTTGAGTTTTCAAGTTCAAATCAATCTTGTCGAGTCTTTACACTAGTGGGCCGCTTTTGCAAGCTCGAACTTTACAACCCATAAACTTCACAACCCACCGACTTCACAGCCCACAAACTTCACAAGCCACAAACTTCACAACCCACGGACTTCACAGTCCACAAACTTCACAAGCCACAAACTTCACAAGCCACAAACTTCACAAGCCACAAACTTCACAACCCACAAACTTCACAAGCCACCGACTTCACAACCCACTAACTTCACAATTCACAAACTTCACAACCAAAACTTCACAACCCACAAACTTCACAGCCCATAAATTTCACAACCCACAAATGTCGAAAAGTCCTGCTGGTCACCTTTCTAGCTCCATAGTTCATAATTTTGTCTACATTGAAGAAGCTGCCTATATATAAATACAGGTTTTGCTAATCAATTTAACTATGTTTGTTTAAGAGTCAATCTTAAAGAAAAAAGTCGAATAACTTAAGTGTGAAAAGTTCAAGTAGTTCATATTTTGTGTGCTGGATGAATTTCTAGGCATTTGGCTTGTTTGTCTTTTGCTCATTAATTGGTATCGTTTGTTCTGCTCTTTGGCATGCTCAGAGTCCACGCCTCTGCTGTGTAAAATATACTGTACTGTTGAGCCCGCTGCCTTTATGGTGCACTGCTTATGCTGCGCATTGAAGCTTGACGAATGCAAGTCAAATAATTCTGTTAGCGGTGTTGATTCGTTCCTTTTTAGTAGTCTGTCTGTCTGTCTGTCTGTCTGTCTGTCTGTCTGTCTGTCTGTCTGTCTGTCTGTCTGTCTGTCTGTCTGTCTGTCTGTCTGTCTGTCTGTCTGTCTGTCTGTCTGTCTGTCTGTGTGTCTGTCTGTCTGTCTGTCTGTCTGTCTGTCTGTCTGTCTGTCTGTATGTCTGTCTGTCTGTCTGTCTGTCTGTCTTTCTATCTGTCTGTCTGTCTGTCTGTCTGTCCTTCTGTCTGTCTGTCTGTCTGTCTGTCTGTCTGTCTGTCTGTCTATCTGTCTGTCCTTCTGTCTGTCTGTCTGTCTGTCTGTCTGTCTGTCTGTCTGTGTCTGTCTGTCTGTCTGTCTGTCTGTCTATCTATCTGTCTGTCTGTCTTTCTATCTGTCTGTCTGTCTGTCTTTCTGTCCGTCTGTGTGTCTGTTTTTGTTGTCTGTCTGCTCAACTGTCACTCATTCCTGTTGTTAGCAATTTTAGAGCACCCTATCTAATGCATCAGTATTTGCTCTGGGCTGAGTGTCTGACTGACGGACTCTAATTCAAATATGGAAATATCCCAAGAGGTCCATTATGCTTTGCGTGAGTTAAATAGCCAACAGTATTAACAAGTGACTCTCAAAGGATGGCAAACATTCGTCTGCTTGTGTTTGTAATTTAATTTGCGTGTTGAAGATGACACAATTTTGCAACTCAATTAGCTACCATAGCAAATATACTTTCTAGGAAATAGCCAGTGCAGCTAACAGCTGCAACACTGGAATTAAGCGGATTATGGAACGGATTCGGCGTTTCGGCTGAAATTTTTCATAAAAGCGGAAAACTCGATCGACTGCTGTTGAGGAAAATTTTCTTAGATTAAATTTATTAAATAAAAAAGAAGTCTACAATGATTCAAATCGTTCGCTCTGGACTGCTGCTGCTCCTCTGCTGCTGTTCGCTGGGTAAGTTGGCAGGCAGGCAGCTGCTAGGCTGGGGGGCAGGAATGTCGGATAGGATCTGAATTCAATATGAGGGACTGGGTTAATGGCGCCTAATGATCATTTGATGAGGCTACATGTAAATGGAGATCATCAGTGAGGCTAAATGGTCATTAGTGAGGCTAAATGGTCATTAGTGAGGCTAAATGGTCATTAGTGAGGCTAAATGGTCATTAGTGACGCTAAATAGTCGTTAGTGACGCTAAATGGTCATTAGTGAGGCTAAATGGTCATTAGTGAGGCTAAATGGTCATTAGTGAGGCTAAATGGTCATTAGTGACGCTAAATAGTCGTTAGTGACGCTAAATGGTCATTAGTGAGGCTAAATGGTCATTAGTGACGCTGAATGGTCATTAGTGACGCTAAATAGTCGTTAGTGGGGCTAAATGGTCATTAGTGACGCTAAATGGTCATCAGTGACGCTGAATGGTCATTACTGACGCCAAATGGTCATTAGTGACGCTAAATGGTCATTAGTGACGCTAAATGGTCATTAGTGACGCTAAATGGTCATTAGTGACGCTAAATGGTCATCAGTGACGCTGAATGGTCATTAGTGACGCTAAATGGTCATTAGTGACGCTGAATGGTCATTGGTGACGCTAGATAACAGTGATCGATAGCTCCGAAATGAAGTACTCGAACGGATGTTCATTCCAGCCTCCAGCGTCGGCTCCAACGTGAACCAGGTCGAGCTGGTCAGAACCGACTCGGTTTTCATCGACAATGTGACGAGCAGTTTCGAGCTGAATGTGACTGGCGTCAGGTCTGAGATCGAGTGCGCCACGGCCTGCATGCAGAGAGGCTGCTCAGTAGCCAGTGTGGCCAAAGGCTCCGAACTCTGCCGAATGATTTGTATAGTCGACTTCACCCAACTGCCGCCGAATTCGAACGCGAGTCGCGTCCGGCGACACATTGAGGCTGGACCGTCCGATCGGCTGTGGAAAGTTGCCGGTCTGGAGCTGCGGCTGGCCGCCCTGCTGCCGCCGTTTGAGAAGACTTTTTCTGGTGAGTTTTTTGGAGGGGGGAATCTGGTGGTCTGATGGTTCCAGAAATACAGCGATGGAGCGTTGAAGGCGGTCGCCGACATCGTGACATGCGACGAGACTTGGGTGTACTGCTACGAGCCAGAGCGCAAGTGCCAGTCGCAGGTGAGGGCGTTTCCAGACGAGGTGCCGCCAACGAAGGTCGTGCGAGGCGGGAGCACCGGCAAGCAGATGGTCGCAACTTTTTTCCGTCGCTCAGGTCACGTGGCGACTGTGCGGCTGCTGGATCAGCGCACGGTGACTGCGGCCTGGTATACCGGCGTCTGCTTGCCACAGGTCATCCACAGCCTGAGCAGGACGCGTCCGAAGTCAGGTGTCCGATGCTCACACGGATCAGGCAACACAGCAGTTTCTGCAGACTCAGGGACCAGTCACCCGCCAAAGTCACCCGTCATACTCGCCTGATCTGGCACCGTGTGACTTTTTCTCTTCCCTAAAGTCAAGGGACTCGCTGCGTGGCCGGCGATTTTCGACTGCAGAGGAGGCTGCTGATGCATTCGACAAGATGGTGAAAGGGGTGTCCACTTCTGAGTGGCACCACTGCTTTGTCACCACGTTTGAGAGGATGAGGCGCTGCATCCAAGCTGATGGAGACTACTTTGAGAAGCTGTGAAAATTTCAGCTTCATAGCTGCTTCTGTTTAGATGTAGCTAAGAACTTTTGCAGTGCCCCTCGTATGAGCTCAAGTTGACAGGCCCTTTCTCTCTTCTTTGACAAACAACTGTTCTTTTCCTGCTCAAAGCCTCGCAGGATGGCCGGTTCGGTTCAGATTCGGTTCGGTTCAGAACAACGGTTCGGTTCAATCGGTGCAGCTGCCGTTCACCGCCTGCTACCGGATCGAGGCTCTGGGCGCTGACGGCGGTTCTGTAGGCTTCACTAGAGGAGGCAACGGCGCCAAAATGAGCGGCAACTTCAGCCTGACAGCGGGAACGGTTCTGTCCGTTGTTGTCGGGCAGAGAGGCAGGGATTGTGGATTATTGTCTTTTGTCTACAGACGCAATGCTGGCGGCGGCGGAGGCAGCTTCGTGTACACGAAGCCCGAGGAGACCCTGTTGCTGGCTGCCGGAGGTGGCGGCGGTGCCAGCAAAGATTCTAAAGGTGATCCAAGTCTGCGAATCTGAGGGACTGTAGGAGAATCGGCGCCAAATCTGAATGATTAGAAGAATCGGCGCCAAATCTGAAGGATTAGAAGAATCGACGCCAAATCTGAGGGATTAGAAGAATCGGCGCCAAATCTGAAGGATTAGAAGAATCGACGCCAAATCTGAGGGATTAGGAGAATCGGCGCCAAATCTGAATGATTAGAAGAATCGGCGCCAAATCTGAAGGATTAGAAGAATCGACGCCAAATCTGAGGGATTAGAAGAATCGGCGCCAAATCTGAAGGATTAGAAGAATCGACGCCAAATCTGAGGGATTAAGAGAATCGG
>NIVC01003824.1:50000-75069 GCA_002269645.1 Macrostomum lignano
TTCACACCCTTCACACAGCTCACACTCCTTTCACACAATTCACACCCTTCATACAGCTCACACACACTACTTTCACACAGTTCACACCTTTCACACAGCTCACACCCTTCACACAGCTCACACCCTTCACACAGCTCACACCCTTCACACAGTTCACACCCTTCACACAGTTCACACCCTTCACACAGCTCACACTCCTTTCACACAGTTCACACTCTTCACACGGCTCACACTCCTTTCACACAGCTCACACCCTTCACACAGCTTACACTACTTTCACACAGCTCACACTCCTTTCACACAGTTCACACCCTTCACACGGCTCACACTCCTTTCACAAAGTTCACACCGTTCACACAGCTCACACTTCCGCAGCTCACACTCACACAGCTTCTCCGTCTGCAGGTTGGCATCTACAGGCTCACCCGCTAGAAGATTTCTCAGTCAATCCTCCATCTGTGCTGCCCCAGTCCAGGCTGCTCGTCATGATACTACTAGCAGCAGTAGTAGCAGTAGTAGAGAACTGCTGTTCCAACTGGCAGCCGGTGATATTGGCGGGCAGTCTCACATTCTCCCTGCTGATACTGTAGGCCCCGATGCCGACCCACATGGAGCAGGCCAGGCCCACCAGGGGGCCCACCGCGGCCCCGAGCCAGTTGGCACAGGGGAACAGGCAGCCAAGAAGGAACAGGCCGACGCTGGGGCCAGCCGCCGCGCCCAGGAATGTGGTCACCGCCTGGATGATGGTGCCGCCTAACTGGGCCACGATATACGCCACCGCCGTGCTGAGGAGACCGGCTGCGGCTACCAGCGACTTGGCAACCAGTGTAGCCCGGGATTCTGACAGCTGGGAGGTTTTGGTGTAGGTCTAGTAGGTTCTGGTGTGGGTCAAGTAGGCTCTGGTGTAGGTCTAGTAGGTTCTGGTGTAGGTCTAGCAGGTTCTGGTGTATGTTAGTAGGTTCTGGTGTAGGTCTAGTAGGTTCTGGTGTAGGTCTAGTAGGTTCTGGTGTAGGTCTAGTAGGTTCTGGTGTAGGTCTAGTAGGTTCTGGTGTAGGTCTAGTAGGTTCTGGTGTAGGTCTAGTAGATATTGGTGTAGGTCTAGTACATGTAGATTCTGATGTAGGTCTTTTAGGGTTTTGATGTAGGTCTAGTAGGTTCTGGTGTAGGTTTAGTAGATATTGGTGTAGGCTTTGGTTTAGGTTTTGGTGCTATTAGGGGAGGTTTTAAACAATATATAGTATAAACAATATAAACAATATAGCAGATGGGTTGCCAAGGTGCACCGCCGGTCACCTTCTTGCACGCGTACGGCCGCAGCAGGTCGGTCCAGGCGATGGTGGACACGGAGCTCAGCGACGAGGACACTGACGACAGAGCGGCAGCCAGCAGAGCGGCCGTGAACAAACCCGGAAATCCGGGCACGTTCATGCGCTCCATCACGTAGTAGGTGACGATCTGGTTGGTGTCCGCCCAGCCTGCGGTGTGAATGTCGCAGGCCACGGAGGCGTAGCGGCCGAAGATCGCCAGCCCCACCAGGGTGCACACGCTGACCATGATCCAGTGGCCGACGAGGCCGAACACCACGCTCCTGCGGGATGGCGTTGCTGGGGTTGTTTATCACGGAGTTGTGCTTTTTAGGTGCGTTTAAATTGTGTTTATATTCAAATGTGTTTATATTCAAATGTGTTTATATTCAGGCGTGTTTAGATTTTTTTGTGATCATTTAGGTGTACTAATCAATAAGGTGTGTTTATTGACAGTCTACTTAGGAGCTGGGTTGTTTTAAGAAGCGTGTTTTTGATTATTTAGGTGTACGTTTAAAGAAATTATGTCTGTTTCAAGGCGTGTTTATCTACATAATGTGATGATTTTCAATACAAGCGAGCCTTGCTCTTATTGATTTTTTTAAAGCGCAGGTACTTGTTGACTATAAACTCAATATGAAATTGTTCTTTCGACAGACAGCCATGTAGTTAAAGGAATGAAACAGCCACACAGAAAACCGATAAACAGGCTGTTTCTTTTATCCCATTAACCTTGAATCGCAAGCCTTCAAATATTCTTAGAAACAATAAAATAATAATAATATTAATAATAATAATAATTGATTACGCCTGTCCCAATGTGCCAGATGTGCAACCGACAGCTCAGCCGCAGCTATTGCGCGGCGCATCTGAAGGCTGCGTACGGCTGTTCAGTCCAAGGACTGGGGGGCTTGGGGGTCGCCACACACAGCCTCAATTACCCCAGCTAATGCTGGAACCCATTTTACAGCTGGGTGAACTGAAGCAATGCAGAGTTAAGCTTAAAGACACAAGTTGTTCCGAGTAGGTTGAGAATCGAACCCCCGACCTTCCAGTCGTGAACCCGACGCTCTTACCACTGGGCTACAAGCCTTAGACACCGACAAGAAGCTCAAAGAGCTCATCAGTTCTCACAACTTAGCAGCTCGGAGACTTGGCAGTGAGCAGTACCGCTGCACAGACGGCTGACTGACGGCCACCTGAATCAGCCAGTACATCGCCTGGCCGAAGATCATGCCCCACAGCGAGTGGCGCTCCCTCGGGTCCGCAGTCAACGGTGGCAACTGCAGCCTGCCGTAGTCCATGTTCAGCTGCCACATTTGGCCAAACCCGCCTGAATCAACCACGGCCTGAGGGATATGAAAGAAAACTGTAAAGAGAATGTTCGTGACATCTGCTGGTGAATTTCTAAACTTTACAAGCACGAGACTTCAGAGGCCCCAATCATCACAAGCTCCTATCTTCACAAGCTCCAATCTTCACAAGCTCCAATCTTCACAAGCTCCAATCTTCATAAGTTCCAATCTTCACAAGCTCCTATCTTCACAACCTACAATCTTCACAAGCTCCAATCTTCACAAGTTCCAATCTTCACAAGCTCCAATCTTCACAACCTACAATCTTCACAAGCTACAATCTTCACAACCTACAATCTTCACAAGCTACAATCTTCACAACTTACAATCTTCACAAGCTCCAATCTTCACAAGTTCCAATCTTCACAAGTTCCAATCTTCACAAGCCTCAATCTTCACAAGCTCCAATCTCCACAAGCCCAATCTTCACAAGCTCCAATCTTCACAACTTACAATCTTCACAAGCTCCAATCTTCACAAACTCCAATCTCCACAAGCCCAATCTCCACAAGCCTCAATCTTCACAAGCTCCAATCTTCACAAACTCCAATCTCCACAAGCCCAATCTCCACAAGCCCAATCTTCACAAGCCTCAATCTTCACAAGCTCCTATCTTCACAAGCTCCAATCTTCACAAGTTCCTATCTTCACAGGTTACAATCTTCACAATTTCCAATCTTCACAAGCTCCGATCTTCACAAGTTCCTATCTTCACAACCTACAATCTTCACAAGCTCCAATCTTCACAACCTACAATCTTCACAACCTACAATCTTCACAAGCCCCAATCTTCACAAGTTCCAATCTTCACAAGCTCCAATCTTCACAACCTACAATCTTCACAAGCTACAATCTTCACAACCTACAATCTTCACAAGCTACAATCTTCACAACTTACAATCTTCACAAGCTCCAATCTTCACAAGTTCCAATCTTCACAAGTTCCTATCTTCACAACCTACAATCTTCACAAGCTCCAATCTTCACAAGTTCCAATCTTCACAAGCTCCAATCTTCACAACCTACAATCTTCACAAGCTACAATCTTCACAACCTACAATCTTCACAAGCTACAATCTTCACAACTTACAATCTTCACAAGCTCCAATCTTCACAAGTTCCAATCTTCACAAGCCTCAATCTTCACAAGCTCCAATCTCCACAAGCCCAATCTTCACAAGCTCCAATCTTCACAACTTACAATCTTCACAAGCTCCAATCTTCACAAACTCCAATCTCCACAAGCCCAATCTCCACACGCCCAATCTCCACAAGCCTCAATCTTCACAAGCTCCAATCTTCACAAACTCCAATCTCCACAAGCCCAATCTCCACAAGCCCAATCTTCACAAGCCTCAATCTTCACAAGCTCCTATCTTCACAAGCTCCAATTTTCACAAGCTCCAATCTCCACAAGCCCAATCTTCACAAGCTCCAATCTTCACAAGCTCCAATCTTCACAAGCCCAATCTTCACAAGCTCCAATCTTCACAAGTTCCAATCTTCACAAGTTCCAATCTTCACAAGCCTCAATCTTCACAAGCTCCTATCTTCACAAACTCCAATCTTCACAACCTACAATCTTCACAAGTTACAATCTTCACAAGTTCCAATCTTCACAATTTCCAATCTTCACAAGCTCCAATCTTCACAACCTACAATCTTCACAAGCTCCAATCTTCACAACCTACAATCTTCACAACCTACAATCTTCACAATTTCCAATCTTCACAAGCTCCAATCTTCACAACCTACAATCTTCACAAGCTCCAATCTTCACAACCTACAATCTTCACAACCTACAATCTTCACAACCTACAATCTTCACAACCTACAATCTTCACAACCTACAATCTTCACAACCTACAATCTTCACAACCTACAATCTTCACAACCTACAATCTTCACAACCTACAATCTTCACAAGTTACAATCTTCACAAGCTCCGATCTTCACAGGTTACAATCTTCACAATTTCCAATCTTCACAAGCTCCAATCTTCACAAGTTCCAATCTTCACAAGCCCCAATCTTCACAAGCCCCAATCTTCACAAGCTCCAATCTTCACAAGCTCCAATCTTCATTTCTAACGTACTCTGCTCATGTCATAATACTAAAAGACCGTGGAGACTCAGGTAGTTGATCACCTTGACAGCAACAGCCACAGTGCCAGCCAGCATGATGCCAGCTTGAATGGCGTCAACCCACACCACCGCCTTCATGCCGCCGAGCAGAGTGTAAAAAGTGCCGATTATGCCGCAGGCGGCTATCACGTACTCGCGACGGACTGCGCTGTCCGTGACTGCAAGTGGTTGCAGTGGAGAATGGGCCGCTGGGAGATGCTCTTGCTCCCCTGTATTCTGAACACACTGTCCACTTTTCCATTCCTTCCCCATCCGTGCACTCTTCCTATCCGTGAGCTTTTCTCACTTCATTCTTCTCCATCCAACTTCTCTACCATCCTTGACTGTTGACTTTCACATGTACAAGGACAACTTAAGTAGAAGGACGCAACACTCGAAATCTATAAATACACTACAGGGATAGGAGGTTTTAATTTTTTCAGCATAAAAATTGTTATTGCTTTGGATAGGAGGCAGATCCAGCGTTCATCTTTTGATATGCTGTGCCTTTCTTATTGCTCTATCGATATTCATAAAGCTTCATTTGAG
This sequence comes from Macrostomum lignano, assembly GCA_002269645.1. NCBI lineage: Eukaryota > Metazoa > Platyhelminthes > Macrostomidae > Macrostomum > Macrostomum lignano. Next base: position 55,332 of record NIVC01003824.1, read on the forward strand.
AAAACTTTAAAAATAATGACAAGACCAATTTAACATGAAAAATCGATTAATGCGTCGTTAGAGCAGCATGTGAGGCACAGAATAGTGTGATTAGAACTTTCTCTGACACTGTTAAGAGACCCAATCACTGTTTCGGTGTTGAGAAATTTCCTATCTCCGTAGTGTATTTTTCGGTGAAAAGTTGCCTTCAAAACATTTACCACAGATATCGAGTGTTGCGTCCTGTATATGCTACTTGAGTAGTCCTTGCATATGTTTTGTTTTTAATTCCTCTAATATAGATTCATAAAATAGGTACCGAATAATTTTGTTACCTCTCTCAGTGGCTGTGCATGGTGCAAATATGGCACTCCCGGCGTACATGATCTGAAATGCATCTTGTTTTAATCACTTAGTACAGCAAATTTGATTTTATTAATTGTACATGTACCAACTCGCTATGACTTACCATAATGACCAAATTCAGGAGGGTCCCGATGCAGCGCACCAGCTTAGATTGGAATCTCTGCTCCAGATACTGGTTTGAGTGTTTGAGATGGGTTTGGTTTGAGCAGTGCGATAGTGTCTGTAGCAGAAATCCGTGACATACGAAAAGGCGCAGGATACCGTCAATTGTCACTGACAGTCAATTTTCACCTGACAGTCAATTGTCACTGACAGTCAATTGTCACTGACAGGCAATTGTCACCTCAATTGTCACTGACAGTCAATTGTCACCTGACAGTCAACTGTCACTGACAGTCAACTGTCACTGACAGTTAATTTCCCTGACAGTCAATTGTCTCTGACAGTCAATTGTCACCTGAGAGTGAAATGTCACTGGCAATCAAATTGCGGCAGTCGCAGACCCGCAGGAAATAGCTACAAGCAGCTTTATCAAAAAATGCCTCCAGTTACCTCGAAGGCGCTGGTTATTCGCAGCTGATAGAACAGTCCAACGAACAGAAACGCTGTCGTCAGGTACGCAATGGTTGCGCCGATCAGGTGAAAGTGAAACCCAATGCCGTTCAGGTAGATCTCGGCCGGATGTCCCAGGATGAGGATGGCGGACAGGAAGCTGGCCACCAGAGACACGGACACTGGCACCAGTCTCATACTGCGATCTCCCATGAGATACTCGGCTGTTGTCTTCTGCTTACCGCCCGACAAGGCAAAGTAGATCCCCACTGAGCACGAAATGAGCAACGACAAGACTAGGATGACGTAGTCTGCCCAGTGGAAGCTGTTTCTGGTGCGTTCCAGAGCCATGCGATTATTGTGCACCTGCAGCTGTTCACCATGTACTGTGATTGAAGTTTGAAAACACTTCTCACTTGAAAGCTCGAATTAAAGGCTATGAGAAACCCTATTAAGTCCGAGTCTCAGCTTAGTTCGAGCTCACTACTAATCTTTCGTGTTATCTGTGCTCGTAATCAGCGCTGTTGGTTCGCCGTTGATATTTTCAACAGTTTAGAGCAAAGCAGTGATAGTGTGTCGCTGTGCGTTATTTAATTTGCTGTCCTACTTTTTTGCATACACGTCACCTCTACCTATCTGAATTTTATACGTTGACCTAACTTGTATGACATGTACAGTTGCGTTTTCTAAACAGAGCTGGGTGGAGTTTTGCCATAGACTAATTCCTCGCTAGAAAAGTACAATAGAGAGACAGGAAGAGCTGCAACTTTGCCGAAAATTTTTATAAGTCGATTTGCGAATCAATAAGATCTTAAATATTTTCAAAAGGAAAATCCAAGCAGTAATGTTAGGCCAGTTGCAGTTTGACCCAGTCGGCGCTCGTCTCGATCTCCGCCTCCACCTGAGCGTCGGTGAACAGCAGCAGGCGGCAGGCTCTCAGCTTGCTGTTGTACAGCACGTGTCTGCAGCTGCCGTCAATCATAGCGGCTGCAAAGCATTCAAAAGCGCTGCTCACATTCGGCACATCGGTGAAGCAGTACTCGGAGTTGAAGCTCTGGCGATTGAAGGCGGTAGGCGTCCAGACGCCGGCAGTCGGCGGTCGGGCACCGGCTACGAACTCGCAGGCGAACCCGAAGTTCGATTTGCAACTTCTGTCAGCCAAGTAACTGCCGTTGTACAGTCGGAGGCAGTTGGCGATAACTCCACCATTCGGCTCATTGTTCCTAAACAGGCTGCCGTCCTCCGGGAGGATGCCGTTTCCGTTGATCCTCTGCCAGCCGGCTCTGTTCCGGTTTCTCTCATCGGCCAGGTCGCTCAGCCCGACCCACAGATCGCAGCTGCAGTTGGCATCGCGGATTCTCCCTTTTCGAAACTTCTGGATGGAACTGTGCGAGTTGACGAGCTCGCCTCCGATCGATGCGCACTGCCGATTGGCTGAGCACCAGCTGTGGTTCTGAGCTGTGCTCACGAACAGGCACAGACCGGCCTGCACGGTGAACGGTGCGGGACACGGCAGCAGATCCTGCGACTGCAGCAGCTGGCATCTCAGCAGGAGCAGCAGCAGCAGCAATGGCTGCATCATTGACGCTCACAAATTATAGATTGGGTGCTCTTCTGCTGTTTTCCTAATTAGAAAATAGTTCCACTCCCGGGGCAAACGTTACTAATGCTCAAGTTGCAAAACTGCTGCTACTTCTCAAGAATGAATTAAGACGCATTCAGCCAGCGTCAGGCGTATCTTAAATAGCCGATCTTGTACCTCTGACTACTCCCATTGGCTAAACTCCATCTAGTAGCATTGAGGCTTCTCTCTCGAATCGGAATCTGTACGTCTGTCCCGCTTGACTAATCAAAGCTTGGCTCTAAACTTAACGTACCCTCCAAGCAGTGCAGTACCCAGAAGCTGAGGCTGTTCAAGTTTGCACATTAATGTGGTTGCGAGCATTTGAGACTGGGAGACGTTGCAGACGCTCAAGCAACCTCTGTAAACAAGAAAAGCCTCTATCTCTGCATGCATGTCTACCTGTGAAACAAAACCTACGAGCGTATAAAAGCATGATTTACGAGCTAAATGGGATCAATTTATGGATGAAAGGCTGTTGGCAAAGCTTAGAACACGCTTTCGGCCATGGATTGAACTCAAGGCCAAGTCTAGCGCTACTTTTCTGTTTGGCATTGGTAAAAGTCAGCGCGAGTTGGAGGACTTGCGCACGTAGAGCATTGGAATTACTGCATTTTTCGCACCTGCACGAAGCAAGAAAATTCGATTTAAAGAAGTGATTCAACCGAAACAACCGCCAAAAGGTGCGAACAGGCACAGACCAGCCTGCAGGAGTGAACGGTGCGGGGACATGACTGCTACAGCCTCATACCGAATTTCAATCCTTATATTAAAACTCGCAGAAAAGTACTTTGCCTGCTTCCAAAAATGATTTGTCAGCTTTGCTGGGTGACTATTGACTATACTTCGCGTCGCCTGACTTCCTTTCCAAATTAAATACATGTAGGTTTTCCCGCCTTTCAGCCAGTCCGCTAAATCAGCTCATGTTGGTTTTGGAGTCGCTACTAGCTTTCAGTTGCTAAATAAGCATGCAATTCTGTCTGTATCAGTCAGTTTAGACAATATCTGGATGGTTTGGTGACAACAACCTCCTGGCTAATGGTTATTTTACTGTAGTATAACAGGACAAAAAACTTTTAAGATCGTGTAAGTTTTTGGAGGCCAATTTCCTAAAAAAATAGCTAAACTGCGGAGATGGGATCGAAATCATTTTTTCATCACAAAATCAACGATTGCATTTGATCTGGGGCAAGTGAAGATGATCACTCCTTTAATTTAGCATCCGAAACAGTATACTCTGTTGTATTTTAGATGAATTGCTGAGATACACAGACTCAAAGATTAAAACAGTTATTCCATTCAATCTTGTCTCCGCAACGATGGACGCTGATTGCTAATTCAGACTAAACATAAACCATGCGACTAAAAAGTCTGGCTCCGATTGTCGACTGTAATGAAAAGCTGAACAAATTCAAAACTTGCAGGTAAGAGTTCTTTAAAGCAGCTCTCCATATCTTAGCAGATGGCAGCGGACTCCGTTCAATCGCACCAGCTACAACCGATCAGCCCCGCGAGTACTGCCACGCTGACCTGCTGTAGGTACAGCAGACACGTGCTGTACAACAGCAAGCTGAGAGCCTGCTACCTGCTGCTGTTCACCGACGCTCAGGTGGAGAACATCAAGACAAGCATAAATAGTTGGCCCAATTTTGGCATCTCGACTTAGCAATTTACCTCTGTATTGCTACGTAGGTTGTAATTACGTAATATTTTAGTCCCGTTGCTGTACGTGTGCATCGAAAATAGTTGACAATGTGCCAAAATACAAAAACAATTTATATAAGAAAATCTTGTATGGATTTTGACAGCAAAGTTGACTAAGACTTGTCACAATTGGATTAATTTCATCAGAAGATCTATTAATTTACCAGGGTTTCCATGGACTCTATAGCTCCTGTACGAGCCGGACCAGTGCTCAAAACAAACTCAAACCGACAGGAGTTACTGTATCCTTTATAGCACCAATAGCAACCGGTAGCTTTGAAAGTATATAGATGATAAAAAATGACAAGACATTGGCAACTCTTGACAACATTGAGTTGAAGTGCTTTTCCTCACTGTCTGTCAAATAAAAAAGTTTAAAAAATATACTTGGCTGTAAAATACTACTATAACTATACTATTGCTAATAGATAGGGCCAGTTTATGCTCACTGTCTCGTCACTAGTGAATTCTCCATTCGTTAGTCATCAAGCGTCATTGAACCGAACGCACTCAAAGATGGCCATCGAAGTCCTCTCTCCTTCAAAGTCAAGCCCGTTTGCTTTCTCTTGCGTTTGCCAACCGTAATGCCTAGCTATGGCTACCAGAGCCTCGACAATGCCCATTTTAATAGAAAATCCGATCAGGACTTTCCCGCCAGGCGACACTAGTTGGCTGGCCTGATCAAACAGTTTGTGCAGGCAGGCGTAGTTCGGATCGCGAATGGCGCGTTCGGTCATTGTCAGCTGACCGATCGACTTGTCTGTGTGATGAAACGGATAGTTCCAGAAGACGCAGTCAAACTTCTCGACTTCTCCCGCGTCAACGAAGGCGTCCATGACGTCACTCTGGGTGACCTTCACCCTGTCAGTGAGTCGGTGACGCTTCAGATTCTCCAGCGTGTTCTCCAACGCACTCTGACTGATGTCGACGGCAAATATGCGAAGCCGAGGCCGATTCTGAGCCACCAGAACTGCCACGCAACCGCAGCCGCTGCCGATTTCAAGAAAGGTGCCAGAGTCCGGCAGGAACTCGCACAGCTTGTTGCACAAAAATTTCGACCCAATGAAAATTGATGGCGAGAAAACGCCAGGATGAACGGCGAACTCGCGACCTTCAAGAATCACTGTGTCAGTTGAGTTCATGGTCTCATTTTGGTCAATTTTTTCATTTGTTCTTTGCGTGAATTCATCCTTTATTTTCCATTCTGGTTTCCAGAACTCCTTTGCCCTTGATTCCATCTTAGCGGCATGAATTTTATATGATCAATTTGACAAACTTGCAGTGAAATCTTTCAATTTAATGGATTTTAAGCCCTATTATCAACTAATAATTGCCACTTTTAGCTTATCGAAATACTCAGTAAAAATTTTTTAAAGTATATTAGCTAAACATCTTAATAGGGCCTAGAATTCCTAACAAAACAGACTAAGTCCCAAAACTTGACTATTGGCTTCATAGATTAATGTTATCTAAAAGTGTAATTTAATATTATAGATTAGTGGTCTATCTTTTAAGCCTAATTTATACTTTAATTGCATAGTTTTTTTCATACCTGATTTTAATATTACTTGCTAGTAAGACATGTTAAAAGTTTATACCATTGCAATCTTCTTAAAAGGGACATATTTTATATGCTTAAGTTTAAATTTAAAACTTAAAGTAGGATTAATTACATGGAAATTAATTTGAACCTATAAATATATATTAAATATGAGCTAGAGATCCCAATCTTTTCTATTCTATGTCATATACTGTTAAGCATCAAAGTCAATAGAAAATATAAATAATACATTTTATAATTTAGTTTACTTATGCAACTTTTATTTTACTAAGAGTAGCTTTTTGGTAAATTAATAAAACCAGGTATAGCATAGGGCTGCAAAATTTTTCAAATAGAACAATTCTATAAAATATGCACAGAGAAAATATTATACATAAAATATCAAACAAGTGGAAAATAACAAGCCTATTAACTTAGGCCAAGACACACAAAATAGGCCCCTTTTTAAAACAGGACATAAATTAGGTTAACCATTAGCTATAATTCTGTAAGGCAACTAAATTCCATTATAGATTCAGTATCATAATAATAACAATCATTCATAGTAATAATTCTGTCATTAGAATATTTTTATTGCCAAGAATAACTAGCGAGATTGAAAAAAACGAATTGTAGAAGCGTCAAAATTAAAAAAGGAGACTTTCGGGAGTATCATTCATTAGCGCTCGTGTGGTTTATGCCCACAACTATAACTATTGAGTGGTTAACTCAGCCTTCAGGGAAGATAAAGCTAAAGCAAAATGACTATAGGCTTTAGCTATTATTTGTTGTTTTAAGTGCTATGTTATGTACTCGTACTTCGAGTTAAAGTCAATGAATTCGTGTAATATTGCACTCACGCTCACACTTGAAGTCCATTGGCTCGTCAAATGGTCTATTATGGTGAATGCCGAATGGACATTGTAAAAAATTCAGAAATAATCTTGAAATAGGAAACTTTGTTACAAAGTCAAATTTAATTGAAAGTTAATGCAAAATTTTGTTAATAAACGTTATAACAAAAATTTCAACGTGAATTCGCAAGAAATGTGAGAGCTGCAAACTTATTTTTTATTTTTTATTCTAACTGTATATACTCTTACTGTTATGAGTTTTTGGTGACGACACTTGGTACTTTGTACTGCGTTGCATGTACATCGCCCTCAGTAATCATCACCGATCGATGCTCTCACCTATCAAATCAATCACCAATAAGATTCAGATATATGTACTAATAGTTTGCGTGATCTAGCTATACTCGATTTATATAATACAATTTATATCATATAAACGTAAATGACTTGTAAATACATTAGGGCCTGTCAACCACACTTATAAGCTCATAAAAATGGAGCCCGAGCCGCTTATGTACACAAATGATACATCATTCTGCTCACAGTGATACCAGAAAGCTGGGTTTGGCAAAAACCGACAAAATTTGGACTTGGAATAAGGGAGAATAAGCAAGGGGATAATTAGGGACCACATTAATTTTATGAGCTAATTTTAGTTTATTTATGTATTCCCAACAATGAGGCAGCTCTCCTACACAACTCGCCCTGAGCCAGCAGGAAGCAAGGACCACTAGAAGTTACCGTTGTTTTTTTATTTTTTTTGTAACTTCTAGTTCTCCTTAATGGCAATTGGCATGAAGCTGCGCGGACCACAATTGTAGGAGTTGACATCCTGCATGGCCACTCCTGTACCACTGCATCGCAGCCTCGACCAACCTGCAGGGTGCAGGTGGCAAACTTCGTGAAACCGGTTATCATCCTACATGTACTTCAAGAGCCCTGGACGAAGAAAGGAAACACCAAAGAAGCCATATTCGTGTCTACCCATCTCAAAACCTTGCACAGACCGGACCTCTCTCTCTGCAGAGACGTCTGTGTCATTCAATCCAACGACATTATCACCAACCGCACGGTCCTCATCGCCTCGATTCGTATCCCTGGTGATGGCCCCACGGTTCCACCCAACCTCACCTCCCTCTTGAACTACCGTAGGTGTAGCCATCATGTTCACCAGCCGCCGGAGGATCGAACCTCTCTCCCTCTATGGGCAAACCCGTTGCCATGGAGAAGCAAACCAGATGTCTGGGCGTCACCCTCGACCACAAGTTGAGCTCAACGCGTCCAAACCAAAGCCCGCAAAGCTCTCTTGACTCTCGCGCAGATCCGCAGAGCTTTCGACGCTACCTGGGGCCTCATCCTCACCGCCTCTAGTGGAGTTACACTGCCATATTGAGAACGGCCATCTCCTTCGCCGGCTTCATCTGGAACAGTGCCCTAGAGGTGAATGGGATTATTGAAGCTCTTAACAGGATGCAAGGCCGCGATCGTCGAGCTATCATGAACGAGACTCCCTCTACGCACTTTGATGGCATGAACTCCTTCCTGGACATTCCCCCCTTGACCTCTTTGTCGGAGGGGAGGCTATGAAGACCACACGCCGTCTACTTGCCGCGGGTGTCCTCAACCAGAAGCAGTTCGTCTTCAGAAAGCGGAACCCCCGGCCGCACGGCGACCTCAGCCTGCGAGACCTGGAAGCAGCGGGAGGCCTGCTGGTCCTTTTGCTCCCGTCCCGTTTACGCTCTGCCATCTGATCAAATTCAAAACCAGCATTCCACCACGTCATGAAGCAAGGGACAAATGGAAACCCCATGAAATCCACTGTTTCACTGAGGGGTCCCAAATCAACTCTGCCTCTGGCTTCGGCTACTGCATCGTGTCTGGAGGGAGAACCGTGGAAGCCTTCTCCCAGCACACCGGCACCTGCTCCACCGTCTTTCAGACCGAAGTTCTCACCATCAGCTCCTGCGCCTCTGGGGAAGGAGATTATCCTCCACTCGATACCTTCCACTCGATCCACGCCCTTGAGCGCACCACCACCTGCTCGAGTACAGTCCTCGACTGCATCGGGCAGCTCAACCGCTTAGGCGCCTCTAACAAGGCGTCCCTGAGGTGGATCCCCGGGCACTCGGGCCACCCCGGCAACGAGCTGGCCGATCGCCTGGCTCTTCCACCGGTTCTTTCACTGGTCCCCTGGCCGTGGCCCTCAACCCCACCGCCGCTGTCACCACTCGGATCAACCAGTGGGGGGCTTCAAAGCACAGGGAGAGGTGGGCTAACGCCCCCGACTGCCGGCAATCCCGCGCGGCTGTCCCCTGTCCTTCCTCCGCCCTGCGCAGGGCCCTGCTTGGACTCAACCGCAGGGACATCAGGGCGGTGACCATGGCCCTCTCGGGTCATGGCTGTTTTGCCAGACATCGTCACCTCCAGGGAAAAAATCCGCAGTGAGGAATGCCCCTTCTGCCTCTCCGGTGTCGAGAATGCGGAACACTTTATCTGTGAATGCCCCGCCTTTACTCAGGACAGGCTCACCTACCTCGGCCCAAACCCGGACCTCTCCGACGTTTTCAGGCCCGAGAATCTCTGCCAGCTCGTCCGCTACCTAAGGGCTACCGGGCGAGCGACCAGGCACCTCCTGGACTCTCCGGAGGGGACACTGGCACCATTGGAGCTCCCTGCGTGAAACCGCAGCACCAGCTGCCCGTGGTCGCCAGGGGTTAGCGAAATGGGCGGCAACGTCTCCTCGCTGCATCCGGATGCACGGAGCCCCCTGCAGCAAAGTCAAATTCAAAGGCCAGATGAGCGAAGAAAGATTAGGGCATAGTGAGAGAGAGTAGGAAAGAGGCGTTGAGAGATGAGAGAAAAGTCGACACAAACCTGGATCGGGCCGGATTGCTAATGTGTAAAGTTTTAAATGACCCGAGGGCGGGATAGAGAGGCTTTACAGGTCGGAATTTTCCAACCTCTTGCTTAATAGAAAATAATATATTTGACTGTGTTTATAGTTTGTAACTAGCAATCTACGCCCCCGTTGGGGAGCCAAAGAAATGCAATACACGTTTTTTTAATAAGCTACATGTATCCTTGAAATCTTAAAAATCTCCTGTCAAAACTTGTCAGCCTTGAAATGTCAGTAATTCCCCCCCACAAGCTTTAACATATCAACTTCCCCCCTTGACATCTCAGCAATGCCCCCAATAAGCCTTGGAAATCTAAAAATATCTGTCAACCTTCTAACCCTAACCCTAGCCTAACCCTAACCCTAACCCTAACCCTAGCCCTAACCCTAACCTAACCCTAACCCTAACCTAACCCTAAAGCATTGACATTTCAGTAATTCTCTCTAAGAGTCATTATAGCACTACTACAGCATTATAGCGATTCCCTGCAAGCCTCGACATCGTAGGGATTCCCAAATGAATCTCTTAACTTCGACATGAAGCTTCTTTTATTTTTTACATTACGCTTTTTTTTATCAGCGATCCCTCCCCTGAGGAGGCATTAAATAATGTAATAAAAAGTTTTCAATTAACTACATGTAGCTTCTGACTTTAGCCTTGAAATCTCATTTATACCCCCGTGAGCCTTGACATGTCAGCTATTCCCCCCGTAAGCCTTGACATGTCAGCGATGGCCTCCATAAACCTTGAAATCTAAAAAACCCCCCGTTAACCTTGAAACCCGATAAAATATAACCCTCAACCCAAACCTGACCTAAACCTAACTTTAACCCAACCTAAAGTCTTGAAATCTCAGCAATTCTTCTCCCCAAAGCCTTGACATTTTAGTGATTCCTTCTTTAAGAATCACAGCACTATAACGATTTCCTCCAAGCCTTGACATCGTAGCAATTCCCAAATGAATCTTTTAACTTCGACATGACTCTTCTTTTATGTATACATAGTGCTACTTTTATTTTTTACATGACTCTTCTTCTATCAGCGCCCCCCCCTGTGGCGAGCCAACAAAGAATGTAATAAAAAAATTGAGTAAAGTACATGAACTTTGAAGTAGCTTCTGACTTTTGCTTTGACATCTCAGAAACCCCACCCCCGTAATCTCAGTTATTCTCTGTGAGCCTTGACGTCTCAGTTTTTCTCCCTAGCCCAGCACTATAGCTTCATTTAATTTTTACATGACACCTTTCATGTCTGACATGACGCTTCTTTTATTCTACCATGATGCTTCTTGATTTTTTAAATGACACTTTCATTAGTTTTTAATGAGGCTTCTATGATTTTTTCATGACGCTTCTATGATTTTTTCATGACACTCCTATGATTTTTTCATGACGCTTCTATGATTTTTTACATGACGCTTCTATGACTTTTTAGATGACGCTTCGATGATTGTTTACATGACGCTTCTATGATTTTTTCATGACGCTTCTATGATTTTTTACATGACGCTTCTATGATTTTTACATGACGCTTCTATGATTGTTTACATGACACTTCTATGATTTTTAAATGACGCTTCTATGATTTTTTACATTACGCTTCTATGATTTTTACATGACACTTCTATGATTTTTTACATGACGCTTCTATGATTGTTTACATGACACTTCTATGATTTTTACATGACGCTTCTATGATTTTTTACATGACGCTTCTATGATTTTTAACATGACGCTTCTATGATTGTTTACATGACGCTTCTATGATTTTTTACATGACGCTTCTATGATTTTTTACATGACACTTCTATGATTTTTACATGACGCTTCTATGATTTTTTACATGACGCTTCTATTATTTTTTACATGACGCTTCTATGATTGTTTACATGACACTTCTATGATTTTTACATGACGCTTCTATGATTTTTTACATGACGCTTCTATGATGGTTTACATGACGCTTCTATGATTGTTTACATGACGCTTCTATGATTTTTTTAAATGACGCTTCTATGATTTTTATATGACGCTTCTATGATTGTTTACATGACGCTTCTATGATTTTTTACATGACGCTTCTATGATTGTTTACATGACGCTTCTATGATTGTTTCATGAGGCTTCTATGATTTTTTACATGACGCTTCAATGATTGTTTACATGACGCTTCTATGATTTTTTTACATGACGCTTCAATGATTTTTTCATGACACTCCTATGATTTTTTCATGACGCTTCTATGATTTTTTACATGACGCTTCTATGACTTTTTAGATGACGCTTTGATGATTGTTTACATGACGCTTTTATGATTTTTTCATGACGCTTCTATGATTGTTTACATGACGCTTCTATGATTTTTACATGACGCTTCTATGATTGTTTACATGACACTTCTATGATTTTTACATGACGCTTCTATGATTTTTTACATGACGCTTCTATAATGGTTTACATGACGCTTCTATGATTGTTTCATGACGCTTCTATGATTTTTTACATGACGCTTCAATGATTGTTTACATGACGCTTCTATGATTGTTTACATGACGCTTCAATGATTTTTTCATGACACTCCTATGATTTTTTCATGACGCTTCTATGATTTTTTACATGACGCTTCTATGACTTTTTAGATGACGCTTCGATGATTGTTTACATGACGCTTTTATGATTTTTTCATGACGCTTCTATGATTGTTTACATGACGCTTCTATGATTTTTACATGACGCTTCTATGATTGTTTACATGACACTTCTATGATTTTTAAATGACGCTTCTATGATTTTTTACATTACGCTTCTATGATTGTTTACATGACGCTTCTATGATTTTTTTAAATGACGCTTCTATGAGTTTTATATGACGCTTCTATGCTTTCTACATGACGCTTCTATGCTTTTTACATGACGCTTCTATGCTTTTTACATGACGCTTCTATGATTGTTTACATGACGCTTCTATGATTTTTTCATGACGCTTCTATGATTGTTTACATGACACTTCTATGATTTTTACATGACGCTTCTATGATTTTTTACATGACGCTTCTATGATTTTTTACATGACACTTCTATGATTTTTAAATGACGCTTCTATGATTGTTTACATGACGCTTCTATGATTTTTTACATGACGCTTCTATGATTGTTTACATGACGCTTCTATGATTTTTTAAATGACGCTTCTATGATTTTTATATGACGCTTCTCTGATTGTTTACATGACGCTTCTATGATTTTTTACATGACGCTTCTATGATTGTTTACATGACGCTTCTATGATTTTTTAAATGACGCTTCTATGAGTTTTATATGACGCTTCTATGCTTTTTACATGACGCTTCTATGCTTTTTACATGACGCTTCTATGATTGTTTACATGACGCTTCTATGATTGTTTACATGACGCTTCTATGATTTTTTACATGACGCTTCTATGATTTTTAACATGACGCTTCTATGATTGTTTACATGACGCTTCTATGATTTTTAACATGACGCTTCTATGATTGTTTACATGACGCTTCTATGATTTTTTACATGACGCTTCTCTGATTGTTTACATGACGCTTCTATGATTGTTTCATGACGCTTCTATGATTTTTTACATGACGCTTCAATGATTGTTTACATGACGCTTCTACGATTGTTTACATGACGCTTCAATGATTTTTTAAATGACGCTTCTATGATTGTTTACATGACGCTTCTATGATTGTTTCATGACGCTTCTATGATTTTTTACATGACGCTTCAATGATTTTTTACATGACGCCTTTTGTCCTTTATTTGTCCTTGAATAAAAGCTTTTAATAAAAAACTTTTCACTACTAAGATTCGAACCCAGGTCGCTGCATTTGCAGTCCAGTCTGTTCACATCTAGGCTAGCTCTTATCGAATTTATAAATGAAATTGTAGCACTTATATAATTCAACACTCACTCACGAAGCAGTTATGACATAATCAATTTCCCAGGCAAGTCAGTATCAGTCTCAATTAAAGTTGAGAATATGGTTACGCAATCTAAATCAAGTCTGGTGCTACGCTTCCACACTGAATTTTCAATACTAAGACGCAATTCAAGTTGGAGTTACAATTCAGTTATGATGCAATCTATTTCAGAATCAGATTCAACCAGTCAATTTTTCTCTTAGCATTCTTACAATGCATTTCAAGTCGAAAAGTTTGCTTGACCTTTGCAAAAAAGCATGTTTTTCGAATATTTAATGCCTTTAGCATCAAGCAATTTCTTAGCTAAGACACATGTACCGTCACGGGAAAATTTCTGATCGAACAGTGCAAGTCTCATGAAAATCGGTCCAGCCATTTTTTCTCTAATCGATTTCGTACAAACAAACAACTCATTTTTAGTATATAGGACTAGCAATCTACGCCCCCGTTGGGGAGCTAAAGAAATGAATACACGTTTTTTAATAAGCTACATGTAGCCTTGAAATCCTAAAAAATCTCCTGTCAAACTTCTAATAGCCCTAACCCCAACCCTAAATTTAATATTTTGTCCATGAGTTTTTGCATGATGCTTCTATGATTTTTTGAATGACGCTTCCATGATTTTTGCATGACGCTTCTATGCTAAACATTTTTAATAAGCTACATGAGCTAAGTTATAAGCTACCCTAACCCTAGCACTAACCCGAATCTTAACGCTATAACCCTAACCCTAACCATATACCCTAACACCAACGCTAACACTAACCCTACAGCCTTACATCTGTATAAGTTTGTGAAGCGCTAGTAGTATTTTTTTAGCTTAGTATCTTAGCGTTGGGGAGCCAAAAAATGCAGTACAAGTTTTGTAATAAACTACATGTAGCATCTCTTTGCAATATCTCTCTGCAATATTTGCATCTCTTTGCAATATCTCTCTGCAATATTTGCATCTCTTTGCAATAATATACTGCTTTGCAAGCAGTCCCTTGTAAGCCTTGACATGTCAGTAATTCCCCCCCCACAAGCTTTAACATTTCAACTTCCCCTTGACATCTCAGCGATGCTCCCCATAAGCCATGAAATCTAAAAAATCTGTCAACTTTCTAACCCTAACCCTAACCCTAACCTAACCTAACCCTAAAGCATTGACATTTCAGTAATTCTCTCTAAGAGTCATTATAGCACTACTACAGCATTATAGCGATTCCCTGCAAGCCTCGACATCGTAGGGATTCCCAAATGAATCTCTTAACTTCGACATGAAGCTTCTTATTTTTTACATTACGCTTTTTCTATCAGCGATCCCTCCCGTGAGGAGCCAACAAATAATGAAAAAAAGTTTTCAATAGACTACATGTAGCTTCTGACTTTAGCCTTGACATCTCATTTATTCCCCCATGAGCCTTGACATCTCAGCTATTCCCCTCGTAAGCCTTGAAATGTCAGCAATGCCCCCCATAAACCTTGATATCTGAAAAATCCCCTGTTAACCTTGAAACCCGCTAAAATCTAACCCTCAACCCACACCGGAACTAAACCTAACTTTAACCCAACCTAAAACCTTGAAATCTCAGCAATTCTTCTCCCCAAAGCCTTGACATTTTAGTGATTCCTTCTTTAAGAATCACAGCACTATAGCGATTCCCTCCAAGCCTTGACATCGTAGCAATTCCCAAATGAATATTTTAACTTCGATATGACTCTTCTTTTATGTATACATAGTGCTTCTTTTCTTTTTACATGACTCTTCTTCTATCAGCGCCCCCCCCCCGTGGCGAGCCAACAAAGAAGGTAATAAAAATAAAAAAATTGAGTAAACTACATGTACTTTGAAGTAGCTTCTGACTTTTGCTTTGACATCTCAGAAACCCCCCCCCCTAATCTCAGTTATTCTCCGTGAGCCTTGACATCTCAGTAATTCTCCCCAGCACAGCACAATAGCTTCATTTAATTTTTACATGACACTTCTTTCATGTCTGACATGACGCTTCTTTTGATTTTTACATGACGCTTCTATGATTTCTAAAATGACACTTCCATTAGTTTTTATATAAGGCTTCTATGATTTTTTACATGACGCTTCTATGATTTCTTAAATGACACTTCCATTAGTTTTTATATAAGTTTTGTAATAAGTTTTGTATAAGTTTTGTAATTTTTACATGACGCTTCTACGATTGTTTACATGACGTTTCTATGATGTTTTTACATGACGCTTCTATGATCTTTTACATGACGCTTCTATGATTTTTTACATGACGCTTTTATGATTTTTACATGACGTTTCTATGACTTTTTTACATGACGCTTCTATGATTTTTTTAAATGACGCTTCTAGGTTTTTAAATGACGCTTCTAGGATTTTTACATGACGCTTCTATGATTGTTTACATGACGCTTCTATGATTTTTCTACATGACGTTTCTATGATTTTTTACATGACGCTTCTATGACTTTTTTACATGACGCTTCTATGATTGTTTACATGACGCTTCTATGATTTTTTAAATGACGCTTCTATGATTTTTATATGACGCTTCTACGATTGTTTACATGACGCTTTTATGATTGTTTACATGACGCTTCTATACTTTTTTTACATGACGCTTGTATGATTTTTTTACATGACGCTTCTATGATTTTTATATGACGCTTCTACGATTGTTTACATGACGCTTCTATGATTATTTACATGACGCTTCGATTTTTTTACATGACTCTTCTATGATTTTTTACATGACGCTTCTATGATTGTTTACATGACGCTTCTATGATTGTTTACATGACGCTTCAATGATTCTTTAAATGACGCATTTATGATTTTTATATGACGCTTCTATGATTTTTTAAATGACGCTTTTATGATTTTTACATGACGCTTCTATGATTGTCTACATGACACTTCTATGATGGTTTACATGACGCTTCTATGATGGTTTACATGACGCTTCTATGATTTTTTACATGACGCTTCTATGATTGTTTACAGGACGCTTCTATGATTGTTTACATGACGCTTCTATGACTTTTTTACATGACGCTTCTATGATTTTTTTAAATGACGCTTCTAGGTTTTTAAATGACGCTTCTACGATTTTTACATGACGCTTCTATGATTGTTTACATGACGCTTCTATGATTTTTCTACATGACGTTTCTATGATTTTTTACATGACGCTTCTATGACTTTTTTACATGACGCTTCTATGATTGTTTACATGACGCTTCTATGATTTTTTAAATGACGCTTCTATGATTTTTATATGACGCTTCTACGATTGTTTACATGACGCTTTTATGATTGTTTACATGACGCTTCTATACTTTTTTTACATGACGCTTGTATGATTTTTTTACATGACGCTTCTATGATTTTTATATGACGCTTCTACGATTGTTTACATGACGCTTCTATGATTATTTACATGACGCTTCGATTTTTTTACATGACTCTTCTATGATTTTTTACATGACGCTTCTATGATTGTTTACATGACGCTTCTATGATTGTTTACATGACGCTTCAATGATTCTTTAAATGACGCATTTATGATTTTTATATGACGCTTCTATGATTTTTTAAATGACGCTTTTATGATTTTTACATGACGCTTCTATGATTGTCTACATGACACTTCTATGATGGTTTACATGACGCTTCTATGATGGTTTACATGACGCTTCTATGATTTTTTACATGACGCTTCTATGATTGTTTACAGGACGCTTCTATGATTGTTTACATGACGCTTCTATGACTTTTTTACATGACGCTTCTATGATTTTTTTAAATGACGCTTCTAGGTTTTTAAATGACGCTTCTACGATTTTTACATGACGCTTCTATGATTGTTTACATGACGCTTCTATGATTTTTCTACATGACGTTTCTATGATTTTTTACATGACGCTTCTATGACTTTTTTACATGACGCTTCTATGATTGTTTACATGACGCTTCTATGATTTTTTAAATGACGCTTCTATGATTTTTATATGACGCTTCTACGATTGTTTACATGACGCTTTTATGATTGTTTACATGACGCTTCTATACTTTTTTTACATGACGCTTGTATGATTTTTTTACATGACGCTTCTATGATTTTTATATGACGCTTCTACGATTGTTTACATGACGCTTCTATGATTATTTACATGACGCTTCTATGATTTTTTACATGACTCTTCTATGATTTTTTACATGACGCTTCTATGATTGTTTACATGACGCTTCTATGATTGTTTACATGACGCTTCAATGATTCTTTAAATGACGCATTTATGATTTTTATATGACGCTTCTATGATTTTTTAAATGACGCTTCTACGATTTTTTACATGACGCTTCTATGATTTTTACATGACGATTCTTTTTAAAAAGTCTTTTAGTTTTCCTGACGTTGAAAAGCTTTAATTAAAAAAATTATACACTATGAAAATTCGCACCATCGTCGCTGCATTTAGCAGTTCAATTTGTTCACCTCTAGGCTAGCTCTCATCGTTTTGATATCATCAAATTTTTCACTTATATAATTCAACACTCTAAAATCCAAGCATAGAGTAAATCACACGAAGCAGTTATGACATAATCAGTTTCTCAGTCAGTCAGTATCAGTTTAACAATATGGTTACGCAATTTAAATCAAGTCTGGTGCTACGCTTCCACACTGCATTTCAATTCAAGTCGAAGTTACAATTCAGTTATGATGCAATCTATTTCAGAGTCAGAATTCAACCAGTCAGTTTTTTCTCATAGCATTCTTACAATGCATTTCAAGTCGAAAAGTTTGCTGACCTTTGCAAAAAGCATGTTTTTCGAATTTTTAATGCCTTTAGCATCGAGCAATTTCTTAGCCACGATGCATGTACAGTCACAGCGGAAAATTTCTGATCGAACAGTGCAAGTTCGAACAAAATCGGTCCAGCCATTTTTTCTCTAATCGATCACATAGACACAGACAGACCATTTTTGTATATTGGAGGATAATAGTTATTTACTAGCAATCTTCGCGCCCCGATGGGGGGACATCTGGATAGAATCTCTGTTTTCTACAAGTAACAAAAAGACAGCCAAAAATCCTTCAAAAAGAGCAACAGACAAACTGCTCAAATGAAGTGCATTGCAAAAAGAAATCATCCCCAAGACTGCAAGCATCCCCAGATAGCAAGCATCCCCAAGATAGCAAGCATCCCCAGATAGCAAGCATCCCCAAGATAGCAAGCATCCCCCAGATAGCAAGCATCCCCAAGATAGCAAGCATCCGCCAGATAGCAAGCATCCCCCAGATAGCAAGCATCCCCAAGATAGCAAGCATCCCCCAGATAGCAAGCATCGCCCAGATAGCAAGCATCCCCCAGATAGCAAGCATCCCCCAGATAGCAAGCATCCCCCAGATAGCAAGCATCCCTCAGATAGCAAGCATCCCCCAGATAGCAAGCATCCCCAAGATAGCAAGCATCCCCCAGATAGCAAGCATCCCCAAGATAGTAAGCATCCCCAAGATAGATAGCATCCCCAAATAGCAAGCATCCACCAGACAATAAGTAGCTAGTGCGACAATTTCCTTAGCATTATAGCGGCTCCTTTAAAATTCGCTTACTTTTACGTTTGAAATTGTGTATCTTTTATGTTTAACAGGGTGGCTCTTTTATGTTATACATTGTGGCTCTTTTATGTTATACATTGTGGCTCTTTTATGTTATACATTGTGGCTCTTTTTTGTTCTACGCTCGTACATGGTAACTCTTTTATGTTTGATACGGTGGCTTTTCAATGTCTGACATGGTGGCTCTTCTATGTTTGACATGGGGCTCTTCTATGTTTGACAAAGTGGCTTTTTAATGTTTAACATGGTGGCTCTTTAATTGTTTTACATGGTGGCACTTTCATGTTTGACCTGTGGCTCTTTAATGTTTGACATGGTGGCTTTTTAATATTTGACATGGTGGCACTTTCATGTTTTGACCTGGTGGGTCTTTAATGTTTGACATGGTACCTCTTTTATGTTCTACATGGTGGCTCTTTTATGTTCGACATGGTGGCTCTTTATAATGTTTTACATGGTGGCTCTTTAATGTTTGACATGGTGACTCCTTTATGTTCTACATGGTGGCTCTTTTATGTTCGACATGGTGCTCTTTAATGTTTGACATGGTGGCTCTTTTAGGTTTGAAATGGTGCTCTTTAATGCTTGACATGGTGGCTCTTTTAGTTTAAAATGTGGCTCTTTAATATTTGACAAGGTGGCTCTT
Source organism: Macrostomum lignano (assembly GCA_002269645.1). Classification (NCBI taxonomy): domain Eukaryota; kingdom Metazoa; phylum Platyhelminthes; family Macrostomidae; genus Macrostomum; species Macrostomum lignano. The sequence goes on from NIVC01003824.1 coordinate 75,056, forward strand.
TAATGTTTGATAAA
>NIVC01003825.1:0-75067 GCA_002269645.1 Macrostomum lignano
TCACCTACCTTGGCGCCCTGCTGTCGCCATGGCAACTCGTCGAGTCTGTCTAAGCAGCGCCTGAAGGGCTGCCTGGCCGCTGGTAGTGACTCGGTGACCTGCGGCGACAGCGGCGGCGACCGCGACTGCTACCGGGTGTTCAGCCATATTGACAACTGGAGCCACTGCAGGATGAACCCGTTGTGGCGACAGGTCAACGGGCTGGTGAGCTGGTGTGACTGACAGCGTGTGACTGACAGTGTGTGGCTGACAGTGTGTGTGACTGACAATGTGTGACTGACAGTGTGTGACTGACAGTGTGTGACTGACAATGTGTGACTGACTGTGTGACTGACAGTGTGTGACTGACAGTGTGTGACTGACAGTGTGTGACTGACAGTGTGTGACTGACAGTGTGTGACTGACAGCGTGTGACTGACAATGTGTGACTGACTGTGTGACTGACAGTGTGTGACTGACAATGTGTGACTGACTGTGTGACTGACAGTGTGTGACTGACTATGTGTACCTCACCTTGTGTGACTGTGTGTGCCTGACTTTTGTATGTCTGACTGTGTGCCTGACTGTGTAAGTACGTAGCTATCTACCTAACTACCTATCTATCAATATCTACCTACCTATCTGCCCGCTACCTGGCGGCGTGAGAAAGCCTTTCTCTGTAATCTTCTACTGATGCACACCGCAACTATTTGTTTCCCAGATCCTGGCAGCCGCTCACGTGGAAGACATTCAACAGTCGCTGTCAGCTGCCTTCTCATCCTCTGACTGCCGCGCTCTGAACAAATTCAGCCTGCAGCTGGTGGCCACTGGGCTGATTGCGTTTCAGTGGTTCCGTGATTTTATTAAGGGTGAGCGAGTGAGTGACTGAGAGTGAGTGGGTGATTGGGTATGTGAGTGTGGTGGTGAGGGAGTTCGTGAGTGAGAGTGAGTGAGTGAATGGGTGAGTAAATGACTGAGTGAATGGGTGAGTAAATGACTGAGTGAGTGAGTGAGTGAGTGAGTGAGCGAGTGAGTGAGTGAGTGAGTGAATGGGTGAGTAAATGACTGAGTGAGTGAATGGGTGAGTAAATGACTGAGTGAGTGAAAGGGTGGGTTTGGTGAGCGTGGAACTTCACAATAGTCTTAACCTCATAAGCGCACAGATCGTGCACACTTCCTGAGGTTGCGTGTACGTAACCATGGGCCCGTGGTTTGGTCATGACTTATTATTGCCTCCTTGGTGGCTGCTTAACGACTGAAACCCGCTTGCATGTCAAATTGTCTAATAAATGACCCCTGCTCCCCAGCCCAGACCAGCCAGTTGCTGCTGTCGGCCTTCGACCAGCACAGCCAGCCCCGCCTGTTCGCTGCCATCGCTCTGGCCCGCCAGACGGCCGCCTGCGCCGCGGACCCGGCCTGCCGGCAGCTGCGACTGCCTGCCTACGGCGACTGGCTGGGCAGGCAGTTCGCCAGGGAGGCCAGTCCGGTTCGGTAGGCTGGGGAGGGCGGAGCGGAGGGGCAGGGTGGAGAGGTGGAAGGAGTAGGGTGGAGAAGTAGAGAGTAAATGGAATGGTTGGGGGAGTAAGGTTGAGAGGTTGGGGAGTAGGGTTGAGAGGTTGGGGAGTAGGTTGAGAGGTTGGGGAGTAGGGTTGAGAGGTTGGGGAGTAGGGTTGAGAGGTTGGGGAGTAGGGTTGAGGTTGGGAGTAGGGTTGAGAGGTTGGGGAGTAGAGTTGAGAGGTTGGAGAGTAGGGTGGAGAGGTTGGAGAGTAGGGTGGAGAGGTTGGAGAGTAGGGTTGAGAGGTTGGGGAGTAGGGTGGAGAGGTTGGAGAGTAGGGTGAAGAGGTGGAGGGATAGGGTGGAGAGGTGGAGGGATAGGGTGGAGAGGTGGAGGGATAGGGTGGAGAGGTGGAGGGTGGAGTTGGAGGGTAGGTAGATAGGGTAGGTTAGAGTGTTACGATGGAATAGAGAGCTAGATATCAGCCGTAAATTTTTCACAAACACGTTCGATACGGCATTGAATTATTTTTGTTTTTTTTAATCCAAACAGCTCAAAGAAATCCCTCAGCCTGCTGCTCAGCGTCTATTTTGCCAGCCTGGAGTTCGACAACTCGGCTCAGGCCCTGCTGGCGCAGGTCAACCATCCGCCGGTGTCCGCGCACTTCTGCGTTAAAGAGATGTTCGATGCGTACGCTCAGGCTGCCAGGGCCAGGGTTCGAGTGATTGCGGTGAGATTGCGGATGGGCCGATGGATGGATGGACAGACAAACAGACAGACAGACAGACAGACAGACAGACAGACAGACAGACAGACAGACAGACAGACAGACAAACAGACAGACAGCCAGACAGACAGACAGACAGAGACAGACAGACAGACAAACAGACAGACAGACAGACAGACAGACAGACAGACAGACAGACAGACAGACAGACAGACAGACAGACAGACAGACAGACAGACAGACAGACAGACAGACAGACAGACAGACAGACAGACAGAGACAGACAGACAGACAGACACACAAACAGACAGACAGACAGACAGACAGACACTAAGACAGACAGACAGACAGACAGACAGACAGACAGACAGACAGACAGACAGACAGACAGACAGACAGACAGACAGACAGACACACACACAGACAGACACAGTGGCAGCCCCCCACAGCCCTCAGAGGCGGACTCGAGCTCCTCGCCGGTGACCGAGCAGGCGCTGGCCGAGGTGGACCGGGCCGCCCGTCAGTTCGCTGAAACCGGCCGGGTGCCGACCTTTGTGACGGAGCTGGCGCTGCTCCGCCGCAGTCACTTTACCGGCGCCTTCCTGCCGGCGCTGCTGAGGCCGCGGCTGCTGCCGGAGCCGCCAGACGCGCGGCACCGCCTGGCCGAGGAGCTGCGGTCGATGGGCAAGCTGCCCGACCAGGCCTTCGCCCGGTACGCGGCCGCCTGCCAGCGGGAGCGGGACCTGCTGCTCAGCGGGCTGGACACTGAGCACGAGATGGACCTTGAGTAGGGCTTGGAAATGTACTTTAAAGTGTCAGAGTTATTTACATGCATGTATCAGATAGACCGACTTTTTGTTCTTTTTTAAGCAAAGGAGAACTGAGCCGAAGTCTGGAGGGACAGCTGAGCTGAATGAATAGATCGAATAGATCAGATACGTAGATCGTAGATCAGTCAATGGATTGATTGTAGAGATCAGATAGATCAATGTCTGATAGATCAGATAGAACGCATTTTTTAGTTTCATTGTTGAATAGTTGTTCCTTCAGACTCTGGTCTAAGAACTTCCTGGCCTTGGAATAAAATGAAACAATTATTTTTATATTTATTTAAATTCTAACATTTCTACTTTCAGTAGTTCAACAAGTAAGGTGGTCGTGCGCATATCCTGTATGAATCATGTTAGTAGGCAATGATCAATTGTGTCAGTCTTTCTTGGCAGCGACCTGCCGCAGGCAGTCCACGGTCCCGAGTTCGTTCACCGCCGACGCCTGAATGCGGTCCGTCGAGCTCCTCGTCACTGCAATGCGTGAAATCTGATATTTTCATGCCCGATCTATACTACTGTACAGTAGAAATATAAACATTTTCTCCTAATAAATACGTTTTCCCCATGAAGGCTTTAACGCACCAGTTGTTCTTAATATTGAGTTGTTTTGTGCTTAAGGCGTGATTTGACGATCTGCTTGACCTGACTGCCTTCTGCTAATCCTTCTAAGCCTTGCTAATCCTGAGTGCAAAACTGGATTTCAATGCATAGACTGTGCATGCAAAGAATCGAAATTCCAATTTATAATTTGCGAGTGTCATGCTCGCATTGTTTGGCACGCCAACTGCGAAGCTGCGGTTTTCTGCAGGTTTTGAAAGCAGTTCTGTTTCTGTGCAGTTCTTTCTGTGTCTGTCTGTCTGTGTGTCTGTCTGTGACTGTCTATCTGTCTGTCTGTCTGTGTGCCTGTCTGTCTGTCTGTCTGTCTGTCTGTCTGTCTGTCTGTATGCCTGTCTGTCTGCCTGTCTGTCTATCTGTCTGTCTGTCTGTCTGTCTGTCTGTCTGTATGCCTGTCTGTCTGTCTGGCCACAATCCAATCTCTCACCCTCCCCAGTGGTCCTTTGCTCGATCGCCCTGAGCCGCCGCGTCGCGATGGCTTCCAGCTGCACACGGGCCGCCTGGTGGTCCTCCAGCACCGCCCAGAGGTCGGCGCGGGCCAGGCAGAGCAGCTGCGAGTAGCCCACAGAGCGCACTGAGGCCGTGCGCCGGCTGCCCATGCGGCCGAGGCTCAGCACGGAGATCTCGCCAAAGTAGCAGCCGGCCCGCAGCGTGGCCAGGGCGCGGTCGGAGCCGTCTGACATCACCTGCAGCCGGCCCTGGCTCACAATGTACATCTGCCGGCCCACCTCGCCTGCGGCCGGGAGGCGAGAATTGATGGCTAGATGGGGCGGTCTCAATCTAATCCCAAATCTCAGCCTTATCTACTAGACAATCACCCTAATTACTAGAATCTCGCCCCATCCTATCCCAAATCTCACCCCAGCCTGTACACAATCTCACCCCATCCTGTATAAAATCTCACCCACCTTGTCCAAAATCTCACCCACCGTGCCAAAAATCTCACCCCACCCTGCTCAAAATCTCACCCTTCCTGCACACGAAATCCCCAGGCGAGAAGAGCACCGGCCGCAGGCGCAGCACCAGGTCGGTGAGGAAGCCCTCCTCGGTGTTGTGGAACATGTCCACCCGCTTCAGCGTGTCCAGGTGCGCATGGATGGCCAGCTCCGCCTGCAGCTTGTCCGGCAGCGAGGCCAGCGCCGCCGTCTCGTTGCAGTCCTGAAGGCCCGAGTGGCGCCAGAGATGATCGAACCAGCGAATTACTCGCCGCTGCAGCTGATGAGGCACCCGACGGTTCTCCATGTAGCTCTTGACCTGGTCCAGGCGGCCTGCGGGTCGCGACAGGGGGCGGTGCTCAACTATGAGTCCTAAGTTCAGGTTGGATGCCGCAAAACCGATTCTAATCTTAGGTCAGGCAACTTGCTGATCCTAATCTTAGGTCAGGCAACTTGCTGATCCTAATCTTAGGTCAGGCAACTTACTGATCCTAATCTTAGGTCAAACTTACTGATCCTAATCTTAGGTCAAACTTACTGATCCTAATCTTGGGACAGGCAACTTACTGATCCTAATCTTAGGTCAGGCAACTTACTGATCCTAATCTTAGGTCAAACTTACTGATCCTAATCTTAGGTCAAACTTACTGATCCTAATCTTAAGTCAAACTTACTGATCCTAATCTTAGGTCAAACTTACTGATCCTAATCTTGGGACAGGCAACTTACTGATCCTAACCTTAGGTCAAACGTACTGATCCTAATATTAGGTCAGGCAACTTGCTGATCCTAATCTTGGTCAGGCAACCGACTTACTCTACTTGAAACTTGCTGATTCTAATCTTAGGTCAGGCAACTTGCTGATCCTAATCTTAGGTCAGGCAACCGACTTACTCTACTTGAAACTTGCTGATTCTAATCTTAGGTCAGGCAACTTGCTGATCCTAATCTTAGGTCAGGCAACCGACTTACTCTACTTGAAACTTGCTGATTCTAATCTTAGGTCAGGCAACTTGCTGATCCTAATCTTAGGTCAGGCAACCGACTTACTCTACTTGAAACTTGCTGATTCTAATCTTAGGTCAGGCAACTTGCTGATCCTAATCTTAGGTCAGGCAACTTGCTGATCCTAATCTTAGGTCAGGCAACTTGCTGATCCTAATCTTAGGTTAGGAAACTTACTGATCCTAATCTTAGTTCAGGCAACTACTGGTCATAATTTTATGAAGGGTTACATGCACTACTAATGGTAACCTACATTTCGGTTGGGCTACACACTAGCCTAATAATCTTGCATCCCCAGAATCGTCCAGATAGCAGATGCGATTCCGACCTCATGTCGTCTCCAAGGCCTCAGGCACCGCAGCCACATCTGACCCGATTCCAACCTGTCACTCATCCGCAGCAAACCCAAAGATTTAGTGAATGCCAAAATCAAATAAAATACGAGTTTTTTGCTTCGCGTCTTCCCCGATTTCGCCTCGGCTGTTTGCCCCGACATCAAATATTTGCCCAGGGCTTGTCTGGGCAGCTGGTCGATTTATCAATACTCTTGTTGTATTGGCGGCGGGCCCAGGGCTGGGTGCCAGGCGAGTTTTTCAAGTATGCAACCATTTCCTGGCATTGCTAGGCTGGAACTGTTGGGGCACTGCACATGAGTTTATTAGAGGCAGGGGCTGTGGTGCACCCTGGCGCACTTTAAGCCGGCTCCGCTGAGCAGGCACACAAGCGCGCGATACGTACGCAGTCATACGCACAGGCACACACTCACACAGGAGTGTACAGCGGCCCTAACTTGATTCATCGTTAGGCATGTACACTTCTGCACTGTGCCTTGGGGGTTGGCCCTCAAGGCCGTTAATTGCACGAGCAGAGCCAAGCCGAGATTCCAATTTAGCCCCAAATTAATGAGACTGCACTTGGAATCGAGCCTGGGCCGCTGGCGCATCAGAGCGCCGCGCCAGACCACTTTAGCTGCTACGGCCCTACTAAGCGAACTGTCTGTATCCGCTGTGTCTGTGCCAGGACACTGTCTGTACTGGCGTGTCTACATGAGCGTGTACTGCAGAATGAAATCGTACCTGTGAAATACGGAATACGCTCGTACCAGAAATTTTCTATAATCGGTGCATCAGTATCGCCGCAATGAGTGTCAGGATTGATTCTAATTAGTGTCAGGGTTGACTATAATTAGTGTCAATTATTGACTACAGATAGTAGCTATCCTATTGGATCCTATAGGATCAACAAACAGATTAGATGTCGCGACTTTGCAAAACGTGTCACTCCGCCAGCTCACTCTGGAAATCCTGCCGTCCCCTGTCGCAGTCGGCCAGCATGGCGGTCACGTGACCCAGGACGCTGGCGAAGACCAGCAGGCCCAACACCATCTGCGAGACGGCGAAGGCGCAATCGGTGGCGCGTCTGCTGGACAGCGGCAGGTCGGACATCAAAGCCACTGACAGGCAGCTGCGGTAGAGGCTGCTCAAGTACCGCTCGGCGATGGCTGAGCCACCCTCCGAGCTCTCTGGCGCGGTGGCACCCCACAGCTGCAGCAGGCAGGCGTTGGCGTGGATCAGAAACAGCAGGTGGTGCAGCAGCTTGGCTACTCGGACACAGTTCGGGTAGCTGGTGTGCCGTTCGAGCCTGTCCAGGAACTGCGCCAGCTTGTACACCTGCGGGGGCGTGTGGAGACTGTATGCGCCTTGAGATCTCTCCCTTGGAGGCTGTATGCGCCTTGAGATCTCTCCCTTGGAGGCTGTATGCGCCTTGAGATCTCTCCCTTGGAGGCTGTATAAGCACCTTGAGATCTCTCCCTTGGAGGCTGTATGCGCCTTGAGATCTCTCCCTTGGAGGCTGTATAAGCACCTTGAGATCTCTCCCTTGGAGGCTGTATGCGCCTTGAGATCTCTCCCTTGGAGGCTGTATGCACCTTTAGATCTCTCCCTTGGAGGCTGTATGCACCTTGAGATCTCTCCTTTGGAGGCTGTTGCACCTTGAGATCTCTCCCTTGGAGGCTGTTGCACCTTGAGATCTCTCCCTTGGAGGCTGTATGCACCTTGAGATCTCTCCCTTGGAGGCTGTTGCACCTTGAGATCTCTCCCTTGGAGGCTGTATGTGCCTTGAGATCTCTTCCTTGGAGGTTTTATGTGCCTTGAGATCTCTCCTCTGGAGGTTGTATGCGCCTTGAGATCTCTCCTTTGGAGGCTGTATGCACCTTGAGATCTCTCCCTTGGAGGCTGTATGTGCCTTGAGATCTCTCCTCTGGAGGTTGTATGCGCCTTGAGATCTCTCCTTTGGAGGCTGTATGCACCTTGAGATCTCTCCCTTGGAGGCTGTATGCGCTCTGTATGAGATCTCCCCCCAGGTACATGTATTGCGTATGTAGATGCCATTCACAGTAGTTTAGAGGTTCGTGCAAGATCTTCGCACAGGTTGAACCAGCTGAAGCAGTTTGCTCGCTGAGAATGTCTATGGCCAAGACGCCCTAAGTCCCGAAGTCCAGCCCTCAAAAACCTATCGATATACGCTGCATTGGCATTTATTCATCCACCTTGCACAGCCGCAGGGCCCGGAGCGCCGAGCTGAAGCCCAAGGCCAGGTAGAGGCAGTCCAGGGGCAGCAGGCTCAAACAGTCGGCGCAGAATCTGCCGCTAGCCAGGTAGCGAGCCCGCATCTTCGCCGGGTTGATCTGCCGCACACCGTCTTCCAGGAAGCCGGTGCGCAGGGACACGGCAATGTCCGCCAGGTAGACGCAGTCGGCCGCATAGTCCAGCGGCAGCCACACGCGCGCCGTGGCGGCGGTCAACTCGGCAAAGGCCAGGCGGAACAGCGGCAGCCAGAGGTTATAGAGGACGGCGAAGGACACCGCAGCGGACCAGCAGAACGCGGCCGGACTGTCCGGGTCCACGGCTGCGAAGCTGCTACGCTGTCTACGGCTGTTGGACCCCAGCTGGTTGCCAGAGGCCGACGGGTTGGGCATTTTCCCGTTTGGATCTCCGAGGATTAAGTGTGAGAACCTGCAGTGAAGCTTCACACACGAGTAGAATCTGCCAGTGAAGCTTCAGCCACAAGTAGAATCTGCCAGTGAAGCTTCACACACGAGTAGAATCTGCCAGTGAAGCTTCACACACGAGTAGAATCTGCCAGTGAAGCTTCACACACGAGTAGAATCTGCCAGTGAAGCTTCACACACGAGTAGAATCTGCCAGTGAAGCTTCACACACGAGTAGAATCTGCCAGTGAAGCTTCACACACGAGTAGAATCTGCCAGTGAAGCTTCAGCCACAAGTAGAATCTGCCAGTGAAGCTTCAGCCACAAGTAGAATCTGCCAGTGAAGCTTCACACACGAGTAGAATCTGCCAGTGAAGCTTCACACACGAGTAGAATCTGCCAGTGAAGCTTCACACACGAGTAGAATCTGCCAGTGAAGCTTCACACACGAGTAGAATCTGCCAGTGAAGCTTCAGCCACAGGTAGAATCTGCCAGTGAAGCAGCTTTGATGCACAGTAGAAAGCTAAAGTTCTGTTTTACAGTAGTCAGGCCTGTGCCCTTAAACCAGCACGCCCCGGCAGAAGCTACAAAACTCTGTCAATGGAGTTCTGCCATTGGCCCGGTCGTCCCCCAGCAGGTACAAGCAGTAGAATTCCAATTTCCTTTAGCAAATCCCTTAGCCAACAGAGGGAAGATTTATTCTTTTAATTCTCAAGTTTCCCTGCTCAGTTGGTAGAGCAGAAAATAAACAAAAAAACTGCTCAACTGAACTTGAATTCCAGCATTCCTCTCTAGCGAATGAGTCCCCAAAAAACACACAGAGTAGAGTCGAGCTCAAACACTCGGCAGCAGTTACTGTGTGAACTCTCGTATAAAAATTACTATTCAAATATTTGAGAATGAGCTGGCCCTAGCTGGGCAATTATTATAATTGGTCCACAGATTTTCGATGGAATTCTCGAGCCCCTGCAGCAGTCTGCTGGGACTTAAACAGTAAACTACGATAAGAAATCACGCAGGCTACACAGTACGGCAGTGTATGTACAAGCTGATATGCAGACTGGCGGGATGGGCCAGGCTGGGACTGAGGGAGACTGGATGGGAGAGGGATGGGAAAGGGAGAGGGATGGGAAAAGAAAAGTAAAGTGGGGTTATAGAGGAGATAGTAGGGGGTAGGGAGAAAGGTAGGGATGGTATGTAGAAAATAGAGAGGGGAAGTAGAGAGAGGTAGAGAGAGGAAGAGAGGGGAGTAGAGAGGGAGGTAGAGAGGTAGGGAGGGGTTAGATAAGGAAGCACAAAGGGGTTAGATAGGGAGGTAGGGAGGGGTAGATAGGGGAGGTGGGGAGGGGTTAGATAGGGGAGGTACATGTAGGGAGAGGTTAGATAGGGGGGTAGGGAGGGGGTAGATAGGGGAGGTGGGGAGGGGTTAGATAGGGTAGGTGGGGAGGGGTTAGATAGGGTAGGTGGGGAGGGGCAGTTAGATGGGGATCTACAAGCCAAGCACAGCAACAAGCAAGCTGTACATCGAGCTCACTCAAAGCGAGCTAATTCTAAGCCCTAGCAACAGGTTCAAAATGGCGCGTTGCAGCTAATAGCGTACACGTGAAGAAAAACAAATTTATAAGTAAAAAGGATCTGAACGAATGAAGGTTAAAAGCAGTGTGAGGTTTTTATAGGAACGGGCTGAAAAAGAAGCAAGCAATAAATTGTAAAAACTAAGCAAACACATGGAGTGAAAGAATCGCACTAGCCTACTCACAAATAGCACAGCAATAGTAGTATAATCCAGGTAGGAACAATTCAGTTTAAGCATGTAAGATCTAGAATTTAAGACAGCGTATTTTGACAGCAGAATGAACGACAGGATTGTAAAAACGGGCTGATAAACAACGCAGACTCTGGGTCTGATAAAACTGCAAATTTATTAGTGACGGGCAGCACAAAGTATTGAGATAAAATAAGTTGGACAGAATCCGTCACGAGGTTGTAGAAAAAGAATAGCGAAAATAAACTATATTAAAAACGTTCGATATTTTTTTCTGATTCAAAGCAAACTCCATAGCAAGGCAAGACAGCCATGAGCCATGAGGTGAGTCATTGAGTACGCTTATTCTGCGTACTAACCGCTGCCAACTAAGCTTAACCTGCAGCGCTGAAGTTAAACATAGTAACGCACGGAATCGAACTCAAGCGCTCATGGGCGTTTCGGTCCCGAATTTGTCAAAAGTCTTCAGAGTCACCTTTGAGGTTAATTTTGACTCTATTAAGTCTACTCAAGTGAGTAGAAAGTCAAGCGCTAACACAACCACTCTTGGGCGAAATTTTCGAGACTCTTTTACGATTCTGCAACTCACGTGATGCGCTCGTGACTCAACAGTCGCCTCTCCGTCGCACTGCAATCGTTTGAATCGTTGACAATTCACAAGCTTTAGCGCCAGAGAGTTGCTAAAGAGTTGTTTGCAATGTCCCAGTAACGTTTTCAACGGTCTACTGCCAGTAGCTAATATCGGTGACAACAATTTTTATTAAAAACCGCCAATCAAATTGAAATAAAAAGACCGGTGCACCCAGAACGTCACAGGCAGGTCCACTCGGCGCTGCCGCTCCGGCTGCTCGACGCCGTGGTGGCCGACGCCGCCGCCATCGTCAGGGTCGACGGAGCAGCGTCGTTGAAGTCGATCAGCGCCTTCTCCTGACGACACATGTCGATGGCCTGCCGGATGGCGGCCACCCAGTGGTCCCGGCCTGGAAGCGGCTGTCCGGCCGCCGCTGCCGCCGCCGCCGCGGAGCCACCGTGGCAGACGCGGTACTTGTAGCTGCTGAACTTCAGGCCCGATAAGGAGGCGTGCTGCCTGCCGGCGGCCGACTCTGAGAGGAAATTAAATTAGGGGATTTCCAGTGCTGCTTGAGAATTAATGAGTGGGATTAGAGAGCATTCCGAGAAAATTGAGATTTTTTCATTTTAAAATGATTGGAAAAGATTGTGAGATTTTGTGAGAAAGGGATTCTGGGATTTTAATGAATTGAATTAGAGATTGGAGATGATGTGAATGGGATTAGAGTTTGGAGATTATGTGAATAGATTAGAGATTGGAGATGATGTGAATGGATTAGAGATGGGAGGTGATGTGAATAGATTAGAGATTGGAGATGTTGTGAATGGGATTAGAGATTGGAGATTATGTGAATGGGATTAGAGAAAGGAGATGGTGTGAATGGGATTAGAGATTGGAGATTATGTGAATAGGATTAGAGATGGGAGATGATGTGAATGGGATTAGAGATTGGAGATTATGTGAATAGGATTAGAGATGGGAGATTATGTGAATGGGATTAGAGATTGGAGATGATGTGAATGGGATTAGAGAAAGGAGATGATGTGAATAGATTAGAGATTGGAGGTGGTGTCAAGGGGATTCGAGGATCTCAACAGCAGCCTCAGGCAGCCTCACCGCACTGGTCATCAAAGTTGATCTGGAACGCCAGCCGGTTGCCCCCCTGCGGCAGCTGCAGCTGCCTGCCGCGGCTGTCCACCTCGCCGACATCGTCAACCAGCGATGCGTTCTCCAGCGACTGCGCGTGCTTCCACGCTTCCTTGTAGTGCCGGCGGCGGTCGCCGCCGCTGAAGGAGGACGGCAGCAGCAGGCGCTGGCAGGGCGGGTAGAGGCGCAGCTGCGGCCCGGACGCTTCCAGGGTCAGCTCGGCCCAGAAGCGGCGATAACGGGAGCGGGTCTGCCGCTTGCCCAGCTTAAAAATCGACTTCCGCTCCAGCGGGCCCTGGCACAGCGGCTCCGCCTCCTGCCGCTCCAACGGCGTCGACGGCAGCAGGCGAATTTCCGGCCGCGGCAGTGGCGGCGCCGGCTGCTGCTGCCGCTGCAACTGCGGGCTGGCCGCCGGGGACGAAAGCGGCGGAGGCGAGGAAGGCGGAGCAGACAGCGGGCCGGCGGCGCCGCCAGTTGCGACTGGCGCGTTTGACGAGAGACTGGCGTTGCTGCAGTCTGCGGCTGCGGGCAGGATGAGGATGCGTGGGTCAGCAGTGGGGGTGAATGGCTCAGGATTGGGGATGCGTGGGTCAGGAGTGGGGGTGAATGAGTCAGGATTGGGGATGCGTGGGTCAGGACTGGGAGTGAGTGGGTCAGGACTGTGGGTGAGTGGGTCAGGACTGGGGGTGAGTGGGTCAGGACTGGGGGTGAGTGGGTCAGGACTGGGGATGAATGGGTCAGGACTGGGGAATGAGTGGGTCAGGACTGGGGGTGAGTGGGTCAGGACTGGGGATGAGTGGGTCAGGACTGGGGAATGAGTGGGTCAGGACTGGGGATGAGTGGGTCAGAAGTGGGTATGAGTGGGTCAGGATTGGGGATGAGTGGGTCAGAAGTGGGGATGCTGGGTCAGGTTATGATAATGACTGGGTCCTAAGTTGCGGGATAATTGGGTCAAATGGAAAGAGCCGAAGATGGAGGCATAGTAAAGTCACAGCATGTGCATGTAGTAAGCAAGAACACAGCTGTCACTCACTGGACACGGGCAGCGAGTCATCGATGAGGTTGCGCAGATGCTCGATGCCGTTTGGGTGACCGGCGCTCATCGGCAGGAAGGCGACGTCTCCAACGCCGGGGCGCTGCCGGTCGGGCCTCGGAGTTGCGCCCAGGCCGCCACCTGGGGCGCTGATGGCGTGATGGTCATGCAGGGCGGAACTGCGAATGGGGTTGGACGGAATTATGATGCATAGGCCGACTGATGATCGCGGCGATCTAAGACTGCTCAGAGACACTTCAAGTGAGTAGGGATTCTTATGGAAGTTCAAAGTGCGATTCTGAAGTACATTTTAGCGGCGATTCTAAAGTACGTTTCAGGAAAAATTCCTATGGACGTTTCAGAGGCGCTTCTCAAGGTCGTTTCAGAGGCGCTTCTCAAGGTCGTTTCAGAGGGAGTTCTCAAGAACGTTTCAGAGGGGGTTCTCAAGGTCATTTCAGAGGCGATTCTCAAGGACGTTTCAGAGGGGGTTCTCAAGGACGTTTCAGAGGGGGTTCTCAAGGTCGTTTCAGAGGCGATTCTCAAGGACGTTTTAGAGGGGTTTTCAAGGACATTTCAGAGGGGTTCTGAAGGTCGTTTTAGAGACAATTCTCAAGGACGTTTTAGAGGCGCTTCTCAAGGACGTTTTAAAATTCTTAAGAACATTTCAGAGGCGATTTTCAAGTTCGTTTCAGAGAGGGTTCTCAAGGACGTTTTAAAGGGGGGTTTTCAAGGACTTTTCAGAGGGGGTTCTCAAGGTCGTTTTAGAGACAATTCTCAAGGACGTTTTAGAGGCGCTTCTCAAGGTCGTTTCAGAGGCGATTCTCAAGGACGTTTCAGAGGGGGTTCTCAAGGACGTTTCAAAGGCGATTCTCAAGGACGTTTCAGAGGGGGTTCTCAAGGACGTTTCAAAGGCGGTTCTCAAGGATGTTTCAGAGGGGGTTCTCAAGGTCGTTTTAGAGGGGGTTCTCAAGGCTGGTGATCCTTTCAACCTGATCATAAAAGGTCCCTTTTATGTGGCGAATTTAACATTGGTGCACAAGTAAAAAATTGGCGCTGCGGGTGAAACTGCCGCACAGACTATGAAAATCGGACAGAGATTCCACAAAATTAAAGGTAAGCGAACGTTCTAAATAAAACTGTGAAAAAAAGTAAAAAAGCTACAACACAGTAACAATAAAGTTGATACCAAAAACAATTGCGCAGAGCCTTAGCTTGGCTACAGAGCGCATTCTACAGCCGCATTCTACAGCTGGGCATGGCATGCAGTGCCAACATCCAGCGCACTGGACAATGGCTAAAAGTGCATCTCTGTGCTTTACAGCTCACTACCCCGCTGCAAGCCAAATTTGATTACTTTTTTACTGCCTTACGAGTAACTGCGTCATTCATAGAATTGAACACTTTCTTGAAGACTGGCTTTCAAAACAAATTCCACAAAATGCACAGGCTGCACAGCACAGGCGAAGCAGGCAGCTCAGATAGGTGGTGAATAGTTGCTACCTTATTACAAAGAGAATGAAAACTTCTATAAGAAGTGAGCACAGTGTGAGCAGATCTCACTTGGGCGGTGGCGAATCCTTGTCTGGGGAGACGTCGCTGAGGAACCTTCAATGCGGATTTTCAGGTGCGAATTAGCTGCACTTTTAGCAGTGGGTGACGGGCGTGAAGGCGGTTCTGTGATGGACGGGGCGTGAAGGCGATTCTGTGATGGATGGGGCGTGAAGGCGGTTCTGTGATGGATGGGGCGTGAAGGCGGTTCTGTGATGGACGGGGCGTGAAGGCGGTTCTGTGATGGATGGGGCGTGAAGGCGGTTCTGTGATGGACGGGGCGTGAAGGCGGTTCTGTGATGGACGGGGCGTGAAGGCGGTTCTGTGATGGACGGGGCGTGAAGGCGGTTCTGTGATGGACGGGGCGTGAAGGCGGTTCTGTGATGGACGGGGCGTGAAGGCGGTTCTGTGATGGACGGGGCGTGAAGGCGGTTCTGTGATGGACGGGGCGTGAAGGCGGTTCTGTGATGGACGGGGCGTGAAGGCGGTTCTGTGATGGACGGGGCGTGAAGGCGGTTCTGTGATGGATGGGGCGTGAAGGCGGTTCTGTGATGGACGGGGCGTGAAGGCGGTTCTGTGATGGACGGGGCGTGAAGGCGGTTCTGTGATGGACGGGGCGTGAAGGCGGTTCTGTGATGGACGGGCGTGAAGGCGGTTCTGTGATGGACGGGGCGTGAAGGCGGTTCTGTGATGGATGAGGCGTGAAGGCGGTTCTGTGATGGATGAGGCGTGAAGGCGGTTCTGTTATGAAAGCGATCATTTAAAAAAGGCATAAAAGCTATAAAAAAACTAATTAGGCATTTTTGGGGCAGTGTTTGTCAGCGCTTGTGTAGTTTGAACTTCAATTTTAAAATGTTTTGGACATCTTAAGCGCCTTCAGCCAGCTAATACGCATGAGCACTCACGCATCTCCCAGACTCTTGGACTTGCGATGAGACACCATAGTAACGGCCCCGGCGCCATCCCCAGACACGTAGCAACAGTCCAGCCCCTGGGGCGGCTTCAGGCGCACCGAATCCGGCTGGTGCTGCTGCCGCTGCCGCCGCCTCTGCTGGCCGTCGCCGTCTTGACCGCCTCCTCGGTGAACCAGCAGCTGACTGTCGGAGCCCTGCTTCGGCTCCAGCTCCAGGGAAATGTTATAATTCTCCGCCTCGATAATGCTCTGCATCTCCTCTATGTAGCTCTGCGACTCCAGGTAGCGGCGGATGTGCGGCTTGCTGGGGAAAGCTGCGGGATCGGAGCGGCTGAGCTGTTTGAATCATTCTTGCCTATTAAATATGCGCCAGGTTAATCACAGGTTAATCACAGGTTAATCACAGGTTAATCACAGGTTAATCACAGGTTAATCACAGGTTAATCACAGGCTAATCACAGGTTAATCACAGGCTCTCACAGTAAGCGGACTGCTGATTCTCAGATATGATGCGGCAGATGTTGTTCATCTGGTCCGTGCGAGACTGGGCCTCCAGCAGGCCGCCAGTGCTGGGGTAGCAGGCGTCAATGTACACCAGATCGTTCATGTACAGGCCTGCGGGATGGTGCAGTAGCATCGGGTTCTGTTTCAAGCTATCTAACACTTCTATCTCAAGCTATCTAACAATTCAGTTTCAAGCTATCTAACAATTCAGTTTCAAGCTATCTAACAATTCAGTTTCAAGCTATCTAACAATTCAGTTTCAAGCTATCTAACAATTCAGTTTCAAGCTATCTAACAATTCAGTTTCAAGCTATCTGACAATTCAGTTTCAAGCTATCTGACAATTCAGTTTCAAGCTATCTGACAATTCAGTTTCAAGCTATCTGACAATTCAGTTTCAAGCTATCTGACAATTCAGTTTCAAGCTATCTGACAATTCAGTTTCAAGCTATCTGACAATTCTATCTCAAGCTATCTAACAATTCTGTTTCAAGCTATCTGACAATTCAGTTTCAAGCTATCTGACAATTCTATCTCAAGCTATCTAACAATTCTATCTCAAGCTATCTAACAATTCTGTTTCAAGCTATCTGACAATTCCATCTCAAGCTATCTAACAATTCTATCTCAAGCTATCTAACAATTCTATCTCAAGCTTCTAACAATTTTATCTCAAGCTTCTAACAATTCTATCTCAAGCTATCTGACAATTCCATCTCAAGCTATCTAACAATTCTATCTCAAGCTATCTAACAATTCTATCTCAAGCTTCTAACAATTTTATCTCAAGCTTCTAACAATTCTATCTCAAGCTATCTAACAATTCTGTTTCAAGCAATCTAAAAATTCTGTTTCAAACTATCTAACACTTCTATCTCAAGCTATCTGACAATTTTATCTCAAGCTATCTAACAATTCTATCTCAAGCTATCTAACAATTCTATCTCAAGCTATCTGACAATTCCATCTCAAGCTATCTAACAATTCTATCTCAAGCTATCTAACAATTCTATCTCAAGCTTCTAACAATTTTATCTCAAGCTTCTAACAATTCTATCTCAAGCTATCTAACAATTCTGTTTCAAGCAATCTAACAATTCTATCTCAAGCTATCTAACAATTCAGTTTCAAGCTATCTAACAATTCTATCTCAAGCTATCTAACAATTCTGTTTCAAGCTATCTAACAATTCTATCTCAAGCTATCTAACAATTCAGTTTCAAGCTATCTAACAATTCTATCTCAAGCTATCTAACAATTCTATCTCAAGCTATCTAACAATTCTATCTCAAGCTATCTAACAATTCTGTTTCAAGCTATCTGACAATTCAGTTTCAAGCTATCTGACAATTCAGTTTCAAGCTATCTAACAATTCTATCTCAAGCTATCTAACAATTCTATCTCAAGCTATCTAACAATTCTGTTTCAAGCTATCTAACAATTCTATCTCAAGCTATCTAACAATTCAGTTTCAAGCTATCTAACAATTCTATCTCAAGCTATCTAACAATTCTGTTTCAAGCTATCTAACAATTCTATCTCAAGCTATCTAACAATTCAGTTTCAAGCTATCTAACAATTCTATCTCAAGCTATCTAACAATTCAGTTTCAAGCTATCTAACAATTCTATCTCAAGCTATCTAACAATTCTGTTTCAAGCTATCTAACAATTCTATCTCAAGCTATCTAACAATTCAGTTTCAAGCTATCTAACAATTCTATCTCAAGCTATCTAACAATTCTATCTCAAGCTATCTAACAATTCTATCTCAAGCTATCTAACAATTCTGTTTCAAGCTATCTGACAATTCAGTTTCAAGCTATCTGACAATTCAGTTTCAAGCTATCTAACAATTCTATCTCAAGCTATCTAACAATTCTATCTCAAGCTATCTAACAATTCTGTTTCAAGCTATCTAACAATTCTATCTCAAGCTATCTAACAATTCAGTTTCAAGCTATCTAACAATTCTATCTCAAGCTATCTAACAATTCTGTTTCAAGCTATCTAACAATTCTATCTCAAGCTATCTAACAATTCAGTTTCAAGCTATCTAACAATTCTATCTCAAGCTATCTAACAATTCTATCTCAAGCTATCTAACAATTCTGTTTCAAGCTATCTAACAATTCTATCTCAAGCTATCTAACAATTCTATCTCAAGCTATCTAACAATTCTATCTCAAGCTATCTAACAATTCTGTTTCAAGCTATCTGACAATTCCATCTCAAGCTATCTAACAATTCTATCTCAAGCTATCTAACAATTCTGTTTCAAGCTATCTAACAATTCAGTTTCAAGCTATCTAACAATTCAGTTTCAAGCTATCTAACAATTCAGTTTCAAGCTATCTGACAATTCCATCTCAAGCTATCTAACAATTCTATCTCAAGCTATCTAACAATTCTATCTCAAGCTATCTAACAATTCTGTTTCAAGCTATCTAACAATTCTATCTCAAGCTATCTAACAATTCTATCTCAAGCTATCTAACAATTCTGTTTCAAGCTATCTGACAATTCCATCTCAAGCTATCTAACAATTCTATCTCAAGCTATCTAACAATTCTATCTCAAGCTATCTAACAATTCTATCTCAAGCTATCTAACAATTCTGTTTCAAGCTATCTGACAATTCCATCTCAAGCTATCTAACAATTCTATTTCAAGCTATCTAACAATTCTATCTCAAGCTTCTAACAATTTTATCTCAAGCTTCTAACAATTCTATCTCAAGCTATCTGACAATTCCATCTCAAGCTATCTAACAATTCTATCTCAAGCTATCTAACAATTCTATCTCAAGCTTCTAACAATTTTATCTCAAGCTTCTAACAATTCTATCTCAAGCTATCTAACAATTCTGTTTCAAGCAATCTAAAAATTCTGTTTCAAACTATCTAACACTTCTATCTCAAGCTATCTGACAATTTTATCTCAAGCTATCTAACAATTCTATCTCAAGCTATCTAACAATTCTATCTCAAGCTATCTGACAATTCCATCTCAAGCTATCTAACAATTCTATCTCAAGCTATCTAACAATTCTATCTCAAGCTTCTAACAATTTTATCTCAAGCTTCTAACAATTCTATCTCAAGCTATCTAACAATTCTGTTTCAAGCAATCTAAAAATTCTGTTTCAAACTATCTAACACTTCTATCTCAAGCTATCTGACAATTTTATCTCAAGCTATCTAACAATTCTATCTCAAGCTATCTAACAAATATATTTCAAGCTATCTGACACTTCTATCTCAAGCTATCTGACACTTCTATCTCAAGCTATCTGACACTTCTATCTCAAGCTATCTAACAATTCTGTTTCAAGCAATCTAACAATTCTATCAAACTATCTAAAAATTCTGTTTCAAGCTATCTAACAATTCTATCTCAAGCTATCTAACAATTCTATCTCAAGCTATCTAACAATTCTATCTCAAGCTATCTAACAATTCTATCTCAAGCTATCTGACAATTCTATCTCAAGCTATCTAACAATTCTATCTCAAGCTATCTAACAATTCTGTTTCAAGCTATCTAACAATTCTATCTCAAGCTATCTAACAATTCTATCTCAAGCTATCTAACAATTCTATCTCAAGCTATCTAACAATTCTATTTCAAGCTATCTAACAATTCTATCTCAAGCTATCTAACAATTCTATTTCTAATTATCAAACTTCGATTTCTAATTATTTGACTTTTATTTCAAACTGGGTTTTTAAGTGCTATTTGACTTTCTGGGTTCAAATTCGGAATGCCATATTAAAAACCAGGAACGCTGGCAGCAGGAATGAGTCAAAAACTTCTCAAAAAATACAAACAACTCAAGAAATGTTAAAGAAGTCTTGCCAGCAGCAACCCCAGCCTCACCAAGATAAGGAATGATAGGCAGCCGGGCCTCCTGCAGGAAGCGGCGCAGTCTGTCGTGGTTGCTGTCCGCAGAGAACAGGTCCACCAGTCGCTGGTAGGCGTCGCAGCACTTCCTGGGCAGAAGGTCCCAGGTTCGCTTCAACCGATAGACCGGCTGCGATTGCAGCGCGGCCAGCACGGCGAAGGCGGCGTGCAGGTTCTGGTGGCGCAGCAGCTTCTTGCCCAGCCGGATGAAGTGCGCCAGCACCGCGGCCCGGTGCGGCAGCTGCTTGGCCTCCAGGATGCAGCGCTGGGCCCAGAAGTTCACCCGGTTGAACAGCAGGGTGAACCTGACCACGTTCGGCGCTCGGACCAGCTTGTCCCGCTTGGACCAGCCCAGGCTTGTCAGCTCGTCCGGAGTGATGGCCTGGGGGTGCGGGGTTTGGGAGCTGGGATCTCAAACTGAGATTTACGATCTAGAATCCCACCCTGAGATCTCCGATCTAGAATCTCACCCTGAGATTTCAGATCTAGAATCTCACCGAGATCTCCGCTCTAGAATCTCACCCTGATACTTTCGCTATAGAATTTCACCCTGAGATCTCCGATCTAGAATCTCACCCTGATATTTTCGCTCTAGAATTTCACCCTGATATTTCCGCTCTAGAATCTCACCCTGAAGATGCTAGATTTAGAATCTCACCCTGAGATGTCCTATCTAGAATCTTACCCTGAGATCTCCGATCTAGAATCTCACCCTGATATTTTCGCTCTAGAATTTCACCCTGATATTTCCGCTCTAGAATCTCACCCTGAAGATGCTAGATTTAGAATCTCACCCTGAGATGTCCGATCTAGAATCTCACCTTGAGATTTCCGATCTAGAATCTCACCCTGAAATTTCCGATCTAGAATCTCACCCTGAGATTTCAGATCTAGAATCTCACCGAGATCTCCGCTCTAGAATCTCACCCTGATACTTTCGCTATAGAATTTCACCCTGAGATCTCCGATCTAGAATCTCACCCTGATATTTTCGCTCTAGAATTTCACCCTGATATTTCCGCTCTAGAATCTCACCCTGAAGATGCTAGATTTAGAATCTCACCCTGAGATGTCCTATCTAGAATCTCACCCTGAGATCTCCGATCTAGAATCTCACCCTGATATTTTCGCTCTAGAAGTTCACCCTGATATTTCCGCTCTAGAATCTCACCCTGAAGATGCTAGATTTAGAATCTCACCCTGAGATGTCCGATCTAGAATCTCACCCTGAGATCTCCGATCTAGAATCTCACCCTGATATTTTCGCTCTAAAATTTCACCCTGATATTTCCGCTCTAGAATCTCACCCTGAAGATGCTAGATTTAGAATCTCGCCCTGAGATCTCCGATCTAGAATCTCACCCTGATATTTCCGCTCTAGAATCTCACCCTGAGACACCAATCCCCAAATCTGCCAGCAGATTTCACCTGGAATTCCCGCAGAAATATGAGCGTCAGTTCGCGCGCCAGGTCCTCGGCAGGCACCCTGGTCAGCTCGAACAGCACGGTCTCGTGGTCGGACTGCGGCTCGTCCGCGGCGGCCTGCAGATCAGGGAAGAATCCCGCAGAGCCGACGGGATCGGCGGGGCCCGGAAGGGAGTCGCTGCGCTTCGGGCCCGACACGCAGCCGACAGCCAAACCGCCGCTTTCGCTGCCGCCCGCGCCGAAGCATCCGGCAAAGTGCGCCAGACCGTCTGCGTGGTCAATGGAGTCCTGCAGGCGGTGCACGGCTGAATGAGTACACTGTGCTCTTCTTTTCAAAGAAAGTATTAGAGAAAACTGAGAATTAAAATCTTCAAGATTGTCGAGGTATTCAATAAATTCATCAAGAGGCAGACATGACCAAGGACCAGTAGTTGCCATAAGGTAAAGAAATAACATTTCTAAGTAATTCAAAGTCAAGATTGTACTACCAGGCGTATTTCTACAAGATGAAGACAAAAGTATGAAATTCTCACTTTAAAATGACTCAGATTGACACTAAAAGCTGCCTACCATGTACAGGGAAATGTTGGACAGGGAGGCACACTTCTGCTGTGGCTGCAGCTGTTGGTATGGTTCGATCCAGCTCATGCAGGTGTCATTAACATAGCAATAAGCTGACAGGATGCCAACTTTGGTACACATGCAGATACTGCTGGATGCCTGGCCATCTTGGCATGCAAGTTGCATTTGAGACCACACCACTCAGCTCATGGATTTGATGGTCATTGCCAGCTGCCACAGATAGCATGCAAATAACAAAATAGTTGATTCTTAATAGTTCATCACCAATTGATAGTAAAAATTCAAAGTTTTTTATTTATAATTCCAAAATTTCTAAGCAAAAGTTAGTTTTTTACATAATTTTTTTCAATTTATACCTTCATACAGTTTAAAAAAAATTTATTGAGAGATTTATTTTATTATAAAGAACAATACTTTATATATATATATTAATACAATTTTCTTCTTGTCTCATATTTTGGCTAGATCTTGAATGTTTTCAAATTTACCCAAGATCTAGATTTACCCAGGATTATGATATATAGATTAAGTAGTTACAATTTGTACATATTATTTCATAACTTTCAACTTGGTTGGACTCTACTTTCAACTACTCTTCAACTACTTTAACTTATATTTTTTTATTACAAATCATTTATTTTGAGCTAACTAAAAACTACCACTTTTTTTAAGTCTTGTTTAGCCCTATTGCCAACAATAAAGAATAAGTACTTTTTTATAGTAATCTAGATTAAAAATATTCTATTCTATTCAAATTCTATATATATATATGCACTAGATGCACTAAAAACTATCTAGCAAATTTTACCAATGAATATATCATAATAGGATAATTTAAAGATAAAAATAAGAAAAAACATTATTAGACATTTATATCAATAAAGCCATAGCAATACATAATTTGCACTTGTTTTTTGAAATTCTAACAAACTAATTTTGACTTTATACTATTTATTTCTTTTTGTAATCAAAGTAATAAAATACTTAGTTAGTGTCAAAATAATAATTAGGTCCTTGCTAGAAATATAACAGATTTAATACAATATGTTAGAGCCTATAGGTCTAGATTAAATGTTTTTTAAATTTTATATATTTTTATGCATAGCATATATTATGGCATAGGGCATAGGGGCTTATGCCGCTTATATTTATTATTCAATCTGATAACAATGGTATGTAGTGTTGCATTGCAACAATTAAATATAGGTGTAGCAATAGGCGTGTGCGTTGTCCAAAATTCTTGATTTTTTGTATTGTTGCCTACAAAAACGGAACCCAGGTAAGGCCAAACGCCAAACACATTTTGGTATCGATTACCACGTTTAATATTTTTCTAATCTTCAGCCAGCCAGCCATGTGCCATGTACGCCAGGTTGCGGATGGTATGCATGTACGCCGGAACTTTTCCGGCGTACAAAACGGCCACCCTAAGTCCTTGGCGTACACAATCGGCGTACACAACCCCTGGCGCACTTTGTTGGCGTACACTATTGGCGTACACAAGTAACACAGCCACGCATACTTTTTTGGCGTACAAATTTTGGTGAATAAATTCATGCCGTGCATGAAAATTGTAAAGTAAATTAACGTTTTTACGTAAAGTAAAGGAAAATTTATATCGTCAATGATAAACTTTTTGCTTATTTTAAGTTAAAAAAAATAAAATTAGTGTAAAATTTTGCTGAAAGTATTAATTTTTCATAATATTTTTTGTAGGTAGTATTTAAGTTTGTTTAAACTGAAAAAATTCGTAATATTTTAAAGACACTTTTCATACCAAAGCATTTCCTAGAAAACTCTACTCGTGAAAACCGAATGACCTTTTTTTAGGAATTTTTGGTGTACATTTTAGTGCAACTTTTTGTTTTTGGCGTACACTGGCGTACAAAGTCCTTGACGCCCGAATTTTTTCCGGCGTACACGGGTACATGATCCGCACACTGGCATGTACGTCCCATGTGAGCAAATTAGCATGTCGAATAAGTTAGACAGTAAGTCGCCAAAAATTCCTACAAGTCAAAAGTATCATCTTAAATTTTTTTATTTGATAACTGATATTTTGGTATCCTGAAACATAACTGGGTTTTGATTTTAAAGGAACTTAAAAAAGCAGCAGCTTGGAAATACAACAGTACTTTACCCATTTTAAATCTAATAAGGACTCTCTTGCTAAAATATAACAAATCGTCGCCAAACGTTTTGAATTACGGATACTTTGTGACTTTAATGATTTTAGAAATACATCGAATTTTAGTGTATGAATGAGTAAGGTAAAAAATTAAAAGAGATATGCGAACTAAAGCTTCGTTTCTTCAATGTAACGAAACTCAGCCTAAATATGTCTAACACAATATTCTACATGTAGTGTAGTGGCATCTTGTGCCAAGTTTTACCAGCCGGTACTCGATTTCCGACAAAAAAACCTTTGTTTGGGTTGCAAAAAGTTATATGACGTACTGCGCCTTCGGTCTGGTACGCAAAAATTTAATGCTATTTTCCTCGGTGCTAAAGTTACTTTACAGGGTAAGAGCTAGCAAACTTAGTCCCGAAACTGGAGGAATCCAAGTCTTTCCCCGTATGACTCACTATAGCTCCCTGGTTGGAATTTAGAGCACATACTGGCACAGGAAGTGGATCATTGCAAGCAATAATTGATTTTTGGAGTCTGTTGCGGTTTCCAACAAGCGCATCTGTATTGTCGGGGGGTGGTATTGCTACATGTATGTTGTTTGAATCATGTTGATACACTGTAAAAGTACATGTAGCTCGTGCAAATGTGCAAGGTACATAGGGACAGTGTTTGTACAAAAAGTATTAGTATTTGGCTCATTCAAATGCAGTGAATGAGGCTCGAGGTGCATTGCATATTCATTTCAATTAGTACTCACGTTATTCTCTGTTAAGTTTTGGGAGCTGCAAAAACTCAATTTCAATAAAAAGTGATTAATGTTTACAATGCACTTATAAACCCCCACAGTCTCGAACGGTTCTGGGGAAAATGTGTTGAAAGTTTGAAAAACTCTTAAAATAGCACCCGAGATTTTAATAGACAAATTAGGCATGTCTCGTGTAATCTGTACTGAATGCGTGCAGCAAATTACATCATAAATACAGGTACTCTTGGTCCACTTCGATTACGAGAACTAAAATGATCAAGACTGCCGACTAATACGAAAGTGGATTATTTATGAGCAAACACTTTGTCGCGTAGATGAAGCTGAGAAGAGGAGGCTTGGCGACTGAGAGAGATAGAAATAGAGAGAGGGGCAGAAAAATTAAAGTAACGCAAGAGTAGAACACACCAAAAGAGATTAGCGCTCAACGTTAGCAGCTGTACAATGCCAAACCCTTGAGTGCAGAAGCGCGCTTGGCAACAGGCTGCACCTCAACTTTTTTCATGCTCAAAATTCCAATAAACACCGCTTCTCATTGTCTCTGCGCCGTCCAAATGCACCCAAGCGTACAAGCAGCTTTTTTCACGCCACCGTCAGTACCAAAAGCAAGGCTTGCATATACACCAGGGCCGCAACAAAAAGCCTTTAGAACGCACCAGTAGGAAAAAATTTGAATCGCCGACTTAACAAAGAAAAATGACCGACGTGGAGGATGAACTCGAAGAGCAGTTGCAGAAGCACGAAAACATTTTAGCCATGTGCTGCAGCAGACAGTCCATGTACGAGGACCCGGAGTTTCCAGCCAACGATCGAGCCATCAAGCACACCGGATCGACTGGCAGGTACGGAATAAAGTGGCTCCGACCGAAGCAAATCAATCCAAATGCAACTTTCATTAAGGACGGCTTCTCAAGAAGCGACATCTCGCAGGGCGGCCTGGGCGATTGCTGGATCCTTGCAGCGATGGCTGGCATGGCTGAGAGACCCGAGATCATCAACCGAGTCGTGCCTGAAGGCCAGTCGATAGAGGCACCCAACTACTGTGGCGCATTTCGGTTCAGATTTCGCAAGTTCGGCAAGGAGGTCGAGATCTTGGTGGACGATCGGCTGCCCACGGAGGGCGGCAGGACGATCTACACAGAGCCGCTGAACGGTGAGTTCTGGGTCTGCCTGTTGGAGAAGGCTTTAGCAAAGTTCTACGGTTGCTACGAGGCTCTTGAGGGCGGCGTCATCTTTGAAGCGCTGGCCGACCTGACTGGTGGAGTCTGCGAGGAGATCAAGCTGAAAGACTGGAAGGAAAGTCAGCACCCGAAACTGGCCAGACACATCGAGCGCTGCCTGAACAGGAAAGGCTCCGTGATTGGCGCCTCCAGCATTCCCAGTCACAACGGTGACGATTACGAGATGGGAAACGGGCTGGTTTACAGCCACGCCTACACCATCACTGGACTTAAAGTCATTCAGGTAGGCGATTTCATTTGATTCATTTGAATCTTGTGTTGTTTGTTGCCACCTGAAACACAAATTGGATCTGATTTGAAAGTGATCTGATCTTTACAGACAGCTAAGTTTGTAGTTTGTAGTACTTTCCCGACATTTGAACTTTAAGCGGAAAAGGTTCTGGTATAAAGCGTCAGAAACAAATGTTAGGAGGATGTCCAACAAACAGTTTTGAACCACCGTTAATTAAGTCATTCGGAATTCGTAACACCAAGGTAAAAACCGGGTCCGCTATGGGTAAGTGGCGCGATCTCGAACTCATCCGCGTGCGCAACCCGTGGGGCTCCACCGAGTGGGGAGGCGACTGGTCGGACAACTACCGAGGCTGGAGCGAGGAGCAGAAGAGAGCGGTCCAGCTGGTCAGCCGAGACGACGGTGAGTTCTGGATGAGCTTCGTCGATTTCGCCAAATTCTTTCGAGCCGTCACCATCCTGCACTTTGGCTCGCCGGCGGAGAGCTCCTTTGGCCGCGATGGCGGTCTCGGAGGCCGCGGAGCCACCGAGTGGCGCTGTCACGAGTTCTATGGCGAGTGGAAGAAGGGAGTGAGTGCAGGCGGTCAGCCCTACTACAGGGACAGCCACTTTACTAATCCACAGTTTGTTGTCGAGCTGGTTGACTCGCCCGATGATGAGGACGACACAGCGGCGTGTTTGGTAAGTCGGTTTTTTCGGCTGGATGTTTATATTAGTGTCAACTTTTATATATGAGCTGCGAAAAATTCTCATTCTAAATTGTAAGTCTATACTTTATCAAAGCATGGTTAATTGAATTTAACGACGCATTTAGCGTCATCTTTTCCTCGAAAATGCAGCACTGTCTTAATTTATTTTTGACCGTACATGTAGAAGAATCGACGACTACGTAACTGCAAGAAGGAGGCAGAAGTCTCAAGTTAGGAGCTCTTGATTTCGAGAACCCGAGAAAAAAGCAAAATACAGAAGCAACCGTGACCAATGAAACATTTCCAAAATCCGAAAACAAAAGTGCATTGTGAGAGATCTGTTTGTTAGAGTTTATTGTTTGTTTGTGTCATTGATACTCGTAGATCTACTCAAAATTTCCAATCAAAAAGACGCCACAAAGCATGCTCAAAATCAGCAGCTTCAACCCCCCCCCCGCGACCGCACGCCGTTTTCCAGGTGAGCCTGGAAGAGCCGGACCAGCGCATTTTGCAGGCTGGGAGGCGGGACTACGCGGCCAAGGCGGTGTTTCTCTACAGCCTGGCGCCCGGCCAGACGCACGTCGCAGCGTCGGCTGGCGGCAGACGGCTGGCTCCCGCGGCGGACAGCTGCCCGTTCACGCAGTCGCGAACGCATGTCTTCAGGTTCCAGATGAAGCCGGGCCGGTACGCGGTGATGCCGTGCACCTTTGAGCCGGGGGAGGAGACTGAATTCCTGCTGCGCGTGTTCACCGAGGCCTGAGAAGCTTAGACCACGACTTTACTACTTAAAGATCGGTCTCTTACACACAAATTATAGCGTATTAATATTGTAACTCAAAGCAAAAGACCAAATCTGATTTCTTCAAAGATTTTTTAAAACGAATTATCTGAGATTTTACGTTCTTCCGCTTGACTTTTTATTCAGTAGATTATCGTATTTTCGAGACGAGGTTTTCGAACAAATACACCGAGAATCAAATCTGCGACGTTATTTTTAACATTATCAATAGTTTACACTTTGTCATTAACTGTTTACCATAGCAAGCTTTCAAACTTTATGCCTTTGATAGATGCTCTGGTTCGACCTAAACATTCTTCAGAAGCACGCAAAAAGTTGTAAAACTAGCTCTACATCAATTATCATAATGACATTGCAAGCAAGTGTTACGTATTTTCGACTCAGAATTCAAGTGGAATATTAGTTCAAATTAACAACTCGTAGTTTACACTGACGCAGTGCTACTTGGAAACGTTTTTGAAACGGTGCCGAAAGCAGTTCGGAACGCAGGAGCTCTTGCTGCCGCTTGTGCACTCGACTCGGAGTTGGGACACAACTCTCTGCAGAATCACTGGGCGATTCTTGGCCGATAGAAAAAGCCTACAGAGCCTGTTACGAATGACAGCGTATTGCATCGACCAGTAAGTTTCGACGATCACCTTGGGAAACTTCATGTTCTCATAGAGCACGGCGATCTGCTGGGTGAGCAGAGCTACGCCGAAGTTGAGGACGAAGACTGAAACCGAATTGAACACGATAAACTGCGGCCACAGAGAGATGGAGTCGCTCACCCCAGGAAAGCTGGATAGGCTGAAAATGAAGCGAAACACCCGGCCAAAATATTCCGGAAAGCAAGCTGAAGAGTTAATCGAGCATTCGAAAAATGGGTAGCTGAGAAGCATAGTTGACCCAACAACGAACACGGGCACAAAAATGCAAAACAGCATCTTCACTGTGAAGCTACTACAGAGTAGAAGGTTTAAAAACAGTTTAAACTTTATGGCCAGATCTGAAATACACAGCATCTGCAAGATGTACATGTAGCAATAGTTGAACGTCACAATCATTTGAATGCGGGAAGAGTCGACAAACAGTTGTCCATTCAGCTCATAGTAGCTATTTGGGTCTGAAGAAACTCTGGTCTAATACCACACATCCGATCTGCTGAATAACGAATAATATCGAAATCAGCTCCATCAGGCCAACTCCTCTCATGAACAAAATATAAAAAACAGTGAAACGCTCCGAAGCGATTTCGGGCGGCCTGAAGCCGGCTGCGAAAGTAAAAAAATCGTGCCAGAAATTCAGAACAGACAGCCAAGCAAGCTACAGATTTGCAACGCAATCCGAGCATAGATTACATAGCAAAAAGCAGCGACTAGCGATGGCGGAAGGAGCTGCAGGTAAAACCTGCTTGAATTTTCGGCACCATCAAGCAGCACCTGCACACGGGAGTCGAATGTATCCAGAGTAAATATTGGAACGTTCATTGTTAAGAGCACTGCTGCATACAGAATAACGTGAAATAGAATCGAAACTAAGCAAAGAAATAATCTCTGTTTCGTTAAAGCCACGCTCCCAAAAAAGGCTTGAACCACTGGACTGCTGAAGAAGCAGACATCTTTTCGGGATTTTCTCATTCAAGAACGTCTGAGACAACCGCATAAACTGCAAGAACGGGGACTTTAGAAATCGGTCGCCGTCGCTGGAGTAGAGGCTGAGGTCGACCTCCTCGACCAGCAGGCTCGGGTCGGTCGGGTGCTCCCGCTCTCTGATCAGGTATCCGGGCGCATTGACAAACGCTGTCGCCAGGTGGAAGCAGTCCCTGGCCGCCGCGTACTCCAGCGGTGTCAGGCAGTCGGCCGTCAGCTCCTCGCTCAGCAGCCGAGCGCACGGGTCCGGATGCCGGCGCGACAGTCTGGCGAAGAAGCGAGCGAGCTGCGCTTCGTCAGCGGAGCAAGCCTGACTCGAGCAGCAAAAGTCCACCAGGAGGAATGCTTGAGAGACTAGCTGAGAATGTCTGGCGGCTGATTCTAGCCCACTGTCGAGGCTTGATCGGCGAAACTAGAGAAATCCGCATCAGGGTGTCCATAGTCACCTGGTGCCACAGCTGTTGAGGGTCCAGAAGCTCCACCTGGGTGAA
Organism: Macrostomum lignano; assembly: GCA_002269645.1. NCBI lineage: Eukaryota > Metazoa > Platyhelminthes > Macrostomidae > Macrostomum > Macrostomum lignano. The sequence goes on from NIVC01003825.1 coordinate 29,943, forward strand.
GGCTAGTGACCAACGAAGTCAGAACTGATGCAGACACATGTGGTCGACGTGCTGATGAAATTTGGAGACTTGGCAAGGCTGCACTGAGGCGCAGTGCTGATTGGCGCACAGGGGTGTACTGAATACACTAGCGCTTATGGGAAAAATCCGACCTTCTGGCAGAATCGTCGAATATCTCGACGGTCCGAAGGGCTGGCGACTTGATTCTTGTTTGAGAAGGTGCGCAACAAAAAGTTAGCGCGTGTTCTTGAATTTCGTGTGCCTGCGTTGCTCCGTTCTGGCGCAGCAAAAAAAATTGTCAGGGGGGGGGGAAATTTCCCCCCCCCCTTGGTAGTTCGACGGGCGGAAAAATGGCTTGGTATTCCTACTGTTAATCTGCTTGTCTTGGAGAGTTCAAAGGGTTCGACGAAGCCCCTTTGACTAATCAAGTAGACGGCTTCTAAAAGAAACAGAAGCTGATTTTTTTATATTTTTTCCGCCACTTTCTTTTGCCATCTCAGTCAGTCCTGTCTCCTCTTCATGTTGCAGATGCCAGGTGCCAGGTGTTGGGTGGCTGCGTTGCGAGCACCCAACCCAGCCAACAAGTTGTCGCCTTTCACCCGAGGCCACGCGGAGGCTTTGTCCGGAGCTGCCTACCTGCTGCTCTTGAGCAAGAGCTCCGGCAAGCGTGGGTCTCTGCTGCAATTTAATGTATTTCACCGCTCCTATAGACTTAAATTGTTTTGCTTTGACTCTTGCGCGCGTTAGTCTGCAGGAGTAGAACGTGTTAGACACATGGGCTGGGAGCTCAGGAGGAGCGGGTGCTCATACGGGAGCGACATGAACCTCTGCGCCATGGGTCGATTCCGTTATTTTAGCGTGCAGACCAGAGCCGTCTGCTTCTGCGGCTCCAGCTACGGCCGGCACCGGAGCGCTGGTGAGAGCGAGTGCAGCGAATTGTGCAATGGAAATCATTCGCAAGTCTGCGGCGGCTGAAGTCGCAACTCCGTATACGAGAATTTCTATCAACCCGGTAAGGTTTAGGCCACTTGCAGTTCAGTGCAGCACCAAGCAAAAGTAGTGGTGGGGGGCCGTAGCCCAGCGGTAGCGCAGCTGCTCTGGTGTGCCAGAGACCCAGGCTCGATTCCAAGTGCAGTCACATTAATGCAGAGCCCGAGGCTCATGTCGGATGGCCCGTAAACCCACCCGCTTTCCACACTGAAGACAGCGTAGGGTCTCACATTTCTGACACCAGCCAGACCCGTCAAATCTCTGTTGCCGTCATTGCCATCAACAAAGCAGCCGATGTGCTGGACGCTTCAGGCCAGGCGATGGCGAGTAGAAGGCAGAGCAGCTGCTGAGGTCGCATGCTTAATTGCAGTTGCAGCAGGGAGCCGGCAACGGAAGGGACATGTTCTACTCTCGTGAGCAGCAGTCTAGCCTTTTAAAAGAGTTTCCAGCCTCCATCAGCTAGGATTGGGAGTCGAAGTGTTAAAGAGAGTTAGGAAGTCTTGCTTTTGTTAATTGTTTCTGCTCAAGTGTATACCTCTGTAATAAGTCCTTCTAATATCAAGTATGTGCTTGAGAAGGTTCCTTGTTTGCTTAATAGAATGTCTTCAGAACTCACAATGCCTGCCACGTAAATGTAACTTCTTTACTTTGTCTTTTGAGCTGCAATTGGCACTGAAGCGCCGCACTTTTAAGTACTTTTAAGTACAGCACTTTTAAGTATAGTTTTAAAGTAGCTATCTTATACATTTAGCCTTTTGGAACGATTACATGCAGACGTTGGAAAGGAAGCAATTATTAGTTTATTACACCCTGTTGCTTTAAGTGTGCTCAATATGCGCCAACGAGGCTCATCTGTCTAATCTGACACGATGAAAAAGTGCCAGGGCTGCTGTATGCCTGTGGTAAGAGCGTGTCTGCATGCGTACCCGCATTCTTAGGCATGCATGACAATGAAAGTGCCAGGGCTGCTGGATGCCTGTGGTAAGAGCGTGTCTGCATGCGTGCCCGCGTGCTTAGGCATGCATGACAATGAAAGTGCCAGGGCTGCTGGATGCCTGTGGTAAGAGCGTGTCTGCATGCGTGCCCGCGTGCTTAGGCATGCATGACAATGAAAGTGCCAGGGCTGCTGGATGCCTGTGGTAAGAGCGTGTCTGCATGCGTACCCGCATTCTTAGGCATGCATGACAATGAAAGTGCCAGGGCTGCTGTATGCCTGTGGTAAGAGCGTGTCTGCATGCGTACCCGCATTCTTAGGCATGCATGACAATGAAAGTGCCAGGGCTGCTGGATGCCTGTGGTAAGAGCGTGTCTGCATGCGTGCCCGCGTGCTTAGGCATGCATGACAATGAAAGTGCCAGGGCTGCTGGATGCCTGTGGTAAGAGCGTGTCTGCATGCGTACCCGCGTGCTTAGGCATGCATGACAATGAAAGTGCCAGGGCTGCTGTATGCCTGTGGTAAGAGCGTGTCTGCATGCGTACCCGCGTTCTTAGGCATGCATGACAATGAAAGTGCCAGGGCTGCTGGATGCCTGTGGTAAGAGCGTGTCTGCATGCGTGCCCGCGTTCTTAGGCATGCTCTCATGTAGTCCATGAGAAGTTCCTGCTCATGCAGCAAGGCCTAGAGCACAAGCATATGCAGCCTCATCAACGTATTTGCCAGCAGAAGTCTAACAAAGCGCATTGTTTGAAGCTTCTTCTTGGCTCAGTTTAATTCTCCCCTAAGACGCAGACATTCATTCTGCTCTTTCAAGCACTCCGTCGTGTCTTCTTGACTTCTGCATTGTCTGCTCGCTTTTCACTGACGGCATAAGTGGGCGTTGTTTCAGCCGCTCTCCAGACTCATCGCATCTGCTTGAGTCGTATCGAAAAGCAAGGCTACTCAAACAGAAGGACTCTTAGGCAGACCTGAGGCATTCTGGGTGCTTTCTGTAAGAGCACAATCGGTTTCCTTAGCAGCTGACTGAGACAGTGTCTAACTTTTTGTGAGACTATACTAAGACTAGTAAGGAAGGGAAAGTATACTATTCTTGTATCAGAAGTTTAACCAGCATTAGCATATCTGTAGCTCAGCGAAAATAGCCCTAGAATGCTGAGCCTGACCCTGTCGAGGTACATCAAAGGCTGACTGGCGACATGCTTTTGCGACAGTCCCTGGTGGGACACAACCCGTGTCAAGTTTCAGTACAGCAACTGACTCTAGACAAAGCCGTGGCGACATCTGATTAGATTTGCATGCCGCAAACCGCGCGGCTATCAATTTAGAATCTCGTTTGGCATACATTTCAATCACTGGGATATTCTGCTGAATCAAAGCGTCTTACTCTCGGGTTGGAAAACAAATTTTCTGTTTTTCAAATTGTTATTTTTCGTCTGCAATTTTCGACGTGTCTTCTACAGCATTCAACTTGAATTCTCGGTGCCGATCACAGCTTCACCCAGACCCACTGGGTCTCATTGGCGACCTCGCTGGGCACAGCGGCGAATCTCATGAGGCGGCACATCCGGCTGGACTGCACGAAGGCGCAGGCGAGGCAGTCCGGGCTGCGGTGGCAGGCGGCGAAGCACTCGAACTTCAGAGCGGCCTCCTGGCTCAAGTAGGCGCCAACGGTGCCGGAGTCGGCGACAAGAATTGATGAGTTGGAGGCCATCGGCTTGTAGACTCCGCGGGCTGAAATTTTGCATGAATTCCTTCGAGTTCATTTCAAAATTAAATTGTGTTGAAAACACATAGTTGTTTATTTTTGAAAGTCTTACGCGGGTTGTATATGTTCTCGAACACGGAATTAATATTCTGTCCACCGCACACTTGCGAGGCGTTGCCACCGCAGACTTGGGAGCATTCAGATTCCGGAGCGCTCCCATGCAGTCCGTAGGAGGAGCCGCAGAAGCAGAAATTCCTGGCCTGCGCTCCAAAGTAGTGGAATCTGCCCATAGCGCAGATGCGGCTGCAGAGCTCGAGGGTCATGGATGGATCGTAGACAAATCCGTCCGAAGCGTGGACATTAAATGGTCCAATATTGGAGTATCCCATCAGGCCCTTCAAATCTCTGTTGTCGGAAGTGTCAGTGAAGCAGCCGACGTACTTGAGGTGGCTGACAGACGGCGGCTGGCCTGACACTTCAGCCCAGGAAATTGCCAGCATCAGGGCCAGCAGTTTTGGAGCCCGCATGCCGAGCTGTCTCGTTTGAATTTCTAGGAATCGTCAGCACTTTTCTCTGGCTATATACCGTCGGTGAACTGCATATCTGGCCTTGCTGAAGATGGCGCCTAACTCTCTTTAAAACCTCTTAAATCCTAAAGCACTCATTGTCTGCTTGGGAAGTTGAGCACAGCAATTTTTGCTGCTTCTTTGCTACCCCCATCTCACTGAGAGATGCGGTGCATGCCTGAGCAGCGTCCCGATAGTCAAGTTGCGCAGTGAGCAGAGTGGAAAACTTATTATGCTGGCTCAGTGAGTAAAATGCTACAATGTAAAGGCAGGCCCTCAGAGGATCTCACATCTTCAGGTGGGGCTGAAAGAGTAGTCAGAGAAAAGAAAGCAGAGCGAAGCATAAAGGGAGTTCATAAAGGGATAAGGATGTAACGGCAGACGCACCATGTTGAAAATTTCAACAGAAAAACTTTGTGGAAAGTAAACGGTAATAGCCAGTGAGTTTCCATGGCAACGTTAAATTTTAATTTTGGTCTAAAAATATTCATTTATTAATAGGAAGACGCAGAATGACCTGGCCTCAGCAATTGCAGCACTGACACTACAAGAGTCTTAAATATATTTAAAAAGCCCCATTTTTCGTTTGTCGAAAAACAGTTTTTCGTCAGTTGCACGTCAAAGGAAAGATTAAGAGCTTGCATGTAGATACCGATCAAAGCAACTGAAAGGGCACGCAAATGCAGCACCTGAGGCTACTTGATGATGCAAAGCCTTAAGTAACCTAACTACTGACATTTCCGGCACCCAAACTACTAACAGTAGCGTAAAAGCGTATTGCATTGCGCATTAAACTGTGCTTAAAACGCATGCTGCATGTATTTTGTTTAAATGCGAAATCATTTGCAGTTTGCAAAGCAAAAATAGGCTACAAAAAAATCACTAAATTATGGTGCCCACTCTATCAAGGTGTGCTAATTAAAATAAGCGCACCTGATCCTCGCTCGTGAAAGGGCAGCAACTTCCGTTCCTGATAGCATCCTTGCGGCCTCTGAATCCTGCCTGAGCCCCTGCTGCAGCTGGCACTGAGGATTGGGATGGAGCTTAGCGCTCTGAGCTAAGCCAGAAACGGTTGCAGCTGTGCGTGACTCAATAGGATTAAGAGAAGCAGTGGAGTACCTGAGACATTTTTGTGTGTTTCACCAGTTTTTAATCAGTTTGCTTTAAACAATTGCTGCCACAGCTTCGCCACAGAACATGTATGGATTGTACGATCTCCAATGCGACTCTGAGATCTGGAGACGGGACTCCTGACCTTTGAGACGGGACTCTTGACAATTAAGACGCAACGAATTTGGGTCAGGACACCTGAGAAGTGAAATTTCAAGATATTGATATTCAAGACAGACATCCGAAATTTACGATGAGACACGAGGCATCTAAAACTGCACAGTTGAAAGCATGCACCGCTGGATTGAGAAGTGCATGCAGACACAAGAGCTACCAGCATACTTTATGGTTTTTATCCATTTACCTTTGTTTGAAAGCAATTAGAGCTATCGATTCAGTGAGTTTCATGGAATTTTTTTGAATGAAACTGGCCATCAGAAGAATGGCGCTCATTATTTGTTAGTCAAGTTGGCATGGGGGCATTGGGGAGGGGGGCTGCCCCCCTCAATCAATGCGACAGCCATCTCGCAGCCAGGCGCCATTCCGCTGAGTCCTGAGCACACACTCGGATGTGTACGCAGGCGCTCACACAGGGTGTACATGCAGCGGCCCCTGACTTTCCCGTGTACAACTCTCATGGGTGGGAATCGCCCAATACCCGGGCCAGTTTTCGTGCAACAGCCCCAGATTAATGCGGCCGTGGAACTCGAGAGCTTCTCTCTCTGCCCCAATTTAAGCCACTCATACGCAGATGGCAGGGCGCTCGAGTCCCATTGGCCGGACTGCTTGAGACATTCGAGGCCTCATTAAACGGCTCTCAACGCTATTTTAGCAGCGGTTGCTAGGGCAGGGGCTAAGCTCAACCAAAGTGGCTCTGCTCAAGCATGACCGCCACAGCGGCTGTCCAGCTGCTCCTGTCCGTGCTGTCCCTGCTGCTGCACTGCGGCATCCTGGTGCTGCGCCATCGGGCAGGGAGCTCGGGCGCCCCCGCCTCGGTGACAGCGCAGCTCGCGGCCGGCCTGCTCGCCTCCGCCGTCTTCGTTGCCGGCAGCGCCGCGGATCTCGCGATTGGCGGCAGCGACTCGGAGGCCGTCGTCGAAAACTCGCTGCAGCGGCTCCTCCTGCCGGCTGGCAGCGCAGGCGGCTGGCTGGCGGAGGCTGGGCTCTCCATCGCCTGCGCCTGCCTGTCGGCGGACGGCGGCCCGGTGCTGGCCGTCCTGCTGGTCACCGTGCTGCACGCGGCCGCCGTCATCTCGGCCGAGCGCTGCGCCCACCACTGCGGCGGACTGCCGGCCGGGCGGGCTGCCCTGACGCCTCGGCGTTGCCTGGCAACCCTGGCCGCTACGGTTGGAGCTGCTGCGGTTGCCATGACGACTGAGGCGGGCGTGAAGTTTGAGATCGGCAAAGCCGGCTGCGAGATAAGGTAGTTTATATTCACGATGCCTGGAAATATGGATTTGTGGGCCCAGCAACCGAGGATCTGGGAGGCTGGCCCAACAACTGAGGATCTGGGAGGCTGACCCAGCAACTGAGGATCTGGGAGGCTGGCTCTGCAACTGGGGATTTGGGAGGCTGGCCCAGCAACTGAGGATCTGGGAGGCTGGCCCAGCAACTGAGGATCTGGGAGGCTGGCCCAGCAACTGGGGATCTGGGAGGCTGGCCCAGTAACTGGGGATCTGAGAGGCTGGCCCAGCAACAGAGGATGTGGGAGGCTGGCCCAGCAACTCAGGATCTGGGAGGCTGGCCCAGCAACTCAGGATCTGGGAGGCTGGCCCAGCAACTGAGGATCTGGGAGGCTGGCCCAGCAACTGAGGATCTGGGAGGCTGGCCCAGCAGCTGAGGATCTGGGAGGCTGGCATAGCAAGTGAGGATCTGGGAGGCTGGCATAGCAAGTGAGGATCTGGGAGGCTGGCATAGCAAGTGAGGATCTGGGAGGCTGGCATAGCAAGTGAGGATCTGGGAGGCTGGCATAGCAAGTGAGGATCTGGGAGGCTAGCCCGCAGCTAAGGATGTCGGAGGGGCGGTCCGAACTACAGTCTCAGCAACTCGAACTCTCAGAAACGAGACCCTGGCGTCAAACTCGGCCTGGTCGGCTGCCCGCACCGCGGCGGTCTACGCGAACCTGGCACTGAGCCAAGTCCTGCCTAGCCTAGCGGTGCTGGCTGTGAACTTCGCCACCGTCACCGCTCTCTTCCGCCGGTTCCTGTCCGCTGACTCCTCCAGCGGGGCGTCTTCGGCCTCGGCGGCGAAGCCGGGCGGCGCCGTTGGAAATTTTTGCGTCTACCGTCGCGCCACCGTCCACGCGGCTCATGAGCGGCGCGGCACGCTGGCCGCCCTGGCCGCCACCTCCGGAGCCGCCGCTGCCGCTCTGGCCAGCGCCTGCCTGGCCGTCTCCGGCAGCAGCGGCTCGCCGGTCGCGGCAGCGGCGGAGCGGCTCTGGACTGTCGCCGCGGTGATGGGCAACGCGGTCGCCCAGACTGCGCTGCTGGCGCTGCGGAAGTGTGGGACAGAATGACGAATACGGACTTGGACTGTCACTGACTGTGCTGTCACTGGCTGTGCTGTCACTGACTGTGCTGTCACTGACTGTGCTGTCACTGACTGTGCTGTCACTGGCTGTGCTGTCACTGGTTGTGCTGTCACTGGCTGCGCTGTCACTGACTGTGTTTGGCTGTGCTGGCACTGGCTATGCTGTCGCTGGCTGTGCTGTCACTGGCTGTGCTGTCTCTGACTGTGTTTGGCTGTGCTGGCACTGGCTATGCTGTCAATGGCTGTGCTGTCACTGACTGTGTTTGGCTGTGCTCTCACAGGCCTGTATGTCACTTGTGATACCAATGTCTGTCACTGGCCATGCTGTCACTGCTTGTGATGTCATTGCCTGTGTCATTGGCTATGTCAGACTTTTCTGTCACCGGCTGTGTTGTCCCTAGTTGTCTGTGCTGTCACGTCTGTATGCCACTTGTGATGTCACTGTCTTATGACCGGCTGTTTTGTAGTCACAAATTTTGGAAGCAGTCAAACCGCAGCCCTCGGACATGCACGTGCAAGCCCAAAAAATGCAACCACTGCCCCTCTAAATTTGAACTTCGAAAAGCGTCAAGTAAATTATGGACGCGTTTTTTAAGCACCATCATTTTCGAATCAAAGAGTTGCTGTCAGCTATTTCAGAGTTTAGCTACAGGCACCAATGAATAAATTTGTTCACCCGATGGTCGCAAACTCCACTAGCAGTCACAGACTGGCTTATTTTCCGTTGATTAGCTTCACTTTTATTACAAAAAAATCGTATTGTAGTGTCTCTAGACTCCACATGTAGGTCAAGGGTCCGCAAACTCCGGCTCGCTATGCCTCCCTATCCGGCCCTCGGGTCCTTTGTAGCTGCACAATAGCAATCCGGCCCGCTCAAGGCTTGTCTTATCTCTTTTACCTCCTCTCCTTCCTCTCTTCTCTCCTTTACCCCCTCTTCTCACTCCTCTCATCTCCTCTTGTCTCTTCTCTCCCCTCCACTTGTTTCTTCTCTTCTCTCCTCTCATCTCCCATCCTCCTCTCGTCTTCTTTCCTCTCCTCTCCTCTCCACTCTTCTTCTTTTCTCTTCTCATCTCCCCTCCTCTTTTTTCATTTCCCCTCTCCTCTCCTTTTGTCTCACCTCTCCTCTGTTCTCTCCTCTTTCGCTTTTGTACCTGTCCTTTCTTCTTTTCTCACTTCTCTCTTCTCTCCTCTTCTCTCACATTCCCCCTTTCATCTCATTTTATCTCATCCACTTTCTCACCTCCTCTCATCTTTTCGTTCCTCTTTTCTCTGTCCTCTCTATTCCCTCTCATTTCCTCTCTGATCAGGCCCGCAAGCATGATTCTTTATCTGGCCCTAGAAATAAAAAATTTCAAGACCTCTGTCTGCTCCAGGCCGCAGAATGAGAAGCAACTGTCTGGAAATTGTGTCGCGCCAAAAAGTGAGTAAGAAGAGTGAGAGCAATAAAACTTGACATTTAAACAAATATTGACCGGTTTGATCACAAATTCATCCCCAAATTTTCCTAAAAACTACGAGCCGTAACCAACATGGAGAAGAGAATCAACTGAATTTTATTAGGCCCCGTTGAGCCAAGCAGATTATCAGGAGCGTGTTGCTGCACAACTAATCCGATGCAGGCAGCCAGGCGATAATCCGTCCCGTAGGATTACGAACTGGAAGCGGCCCCTTTAATTATAAATGCAGCTGATAAATCTGGTTTTAAATTGAAAGCAGCAGTCTCTGAGGAAAAATCGTTAATATTTTAAAAGCTGTCAAATTTGGGAAAAAATCTTGCTTTTCTAAACCTGCTGCACACACGCGAGAACGAAGCCAGATCTTTTGGAGGGTCTGAAATATCGCTGATGAGATTTCCTGGAATGCTTTTCTTCGCCTAGGGGATTGCGGGATAGTTAGGTTGAGACAGAGTGTCTAGAGAGATGGCACGGTGTCTGTGGGAATCCCATAATGTCTATAAGAGTGCCATGATGTCTATGGGAATGTCAGGGTGTCTATGGGAATTTCATGGTGTCTATGGGAATGTCAGGGAGTCTATGGGAATCTCATGATGTCTATGGGAATGCCATGATGTCTATGGGAATTTCATGATGTATATGGGAATGTCAGGGTGTCTATAGGAATTTCATGGTGTCTATGGGAATGTCATGATGTCTATGGGAATGTCATGATGTCTGTGGGAATGCCATGATGTCTATGGGGATGTCAGGGTGTCTATAGGAATTTCATGGTGTCTATGGGAATGTCAGGGTGTCTATGGGAATGTCATGAAGTATATGGGAATGTCAGGGTGTCTATAGGAATGTCATGATGTCTATAGGAATGTCATGATGTCTGTGGGAATGCCATGATGTCTATGGGAATGCCAGTGTGTCTAGAGGGGTGTCATGGTGTCGACGAAAACTCTGGGGTGTACATGAGAATGCCAGGACGATAAGCAGAGCTTGTATATAATCAAATAAATGACAAAACGCAGTAAGGCCGCAAAATTATCGAATAAAATCTCAAAGATCTTCAAGAAGAGTTAAAAACTTGTTGGTTCGATAAGTCACTCTCTAATTCCGGTCATTATTTGGAATTTTTCAGAAATTTGAGTACATTTTAGCCAAAGACCGCATATTGTACTAGAAGAATGTTAGCCTAGTGTACTACCCCGTTCACCGCCAGCACATGCCGGTTAAGCAGAGTCGGCAGCGGTTAGTACGTAGCTAATTAACGTTGCCACGTACTTATTTAGTTCCTTAACTTCTTAGCACAAAGTGAAACACTTCTCTAGACTTCTCAAGTGCAGACAAATTTGAGAGCCCGCAAACATGCCCGAGTGACCAACGAATAAATAAGGAGTGCAGAAGTTCAGCATGCAGTCGTTGTGTGAAGAGCAGACAACTGAATTAGTTATAAACGATCACAGAATTACCAATTGAAGTTCAACTGTCAAAAATAAAAATAAAAAATTTGGGCCACAATAAACTCCGACTTCAGATAGGAAGATAATACAATTTGTTAGAAAATGATATCGATATGTTAGATGAGCTATCAATATTGAGCTGAATGCAAATAACACAGGCAAAACAATTATTAAATTTACTGTAGTTAGCGGATTACGCTGACAGAGTTGGCGATATGTACAATCAACAGACCCGAGTTTAAAGCATAGCAGTAGGTGAGGATTTACCATAGACAGTCAAACCAGCACTGAAGCGATTCCCTCATCCACCCATGCCAGACTCCTCAGCACACACAAGCACTCACTTTACTCACACGGCCTAGGCGAGTGGATTGCTAGGCTGCCTTAAAATCTGCAATTAAAAAAACGCGATTAAAAACATTCGGTAGTCATGGCAACGCCGTCACAACCCCGACGATTCGCTGCTGCCAAGCCGCCTGAGCAGGTCGTCCCGCTCAGCCCTGACGGCCGCCAGCTCGGCTTGGCAGCGGGCCAACCGCTTGGCCAGCTCATCTGAGCCCACTGCCTGGCTCTGCTTCTGCTGCTTGTTCTGCTTTGAGCAGCTGCTGCAGACTGAGTCTGGTCTGGGCTGGTCCGTGGGAGCTGAAAAGTTAGGGCGAAATTGACAGCTCATGACCCATCCTGAATCTCCATGACCCATCCCGAATCTTCATGACCCATCCTGAATCTCCATGACCAATCCTGAATCTCCATGACCAATCCTGAATCTCCATGACCCATCCTGAATCTCCATGACCCATTCTGCAACTCCATGATCCATTCCGAATCTCCATGACCCATTCTGCAACTCCATGACCCATTCTGCAACTCCATGACCCATTCTGCAACTCCATGGCCCATTTTGAATCTCCATGATGACCCATATCTATGACCCATTTTCAGCGTTTAGCCTCACCAACAATCCGCATGACATTGTCCGTTCCACGCAGCATGGAGAGGCGGCCGGGAGCCTCCAGCCGGACTGACGGGTGCTCACCGGGGCAGGTGGCGTTCAGACAGGGCTGGTCGGACTGCAGTGGGTGAATGAGAATTGCAATATGGGTGAATGGGATTCGCAATATGGGGTGAATGGTATTCACAATACGGGGTGAATGGGATTTGCAATATGGGTGAATGAGAATTGCAATATGGGTGAATGAGAATTGCAATATGGGTGAATGAGAATTGCAATATGGGGTGAATGGGAATTGCAATATGGGGTGAATGGGAATTGCAATATGGGGTGAATGGGATTCGCAATATGGGGTGAATGGTATTCACAATACGGGGTGAATGGGATTTGCAATATGGGTGAATGAGAATTGCAATATGGGTGAATGAGAATTGCAATATGGGTGAATGAGAATTGCAATATGGGGTGAATGGGAATTGCAATATGGGGTGAATGGGAATTGCAATATGGGGTGAATGGGATTCGCAATATGGGGTGAATGGTATTCACAATACGGGGTGAATGGGATTTGCAATATGGGTGAATGAGAATTGCAATATGGGTGAATGAGAATTGCAATATGGGTGAATGAGAATTGCAATATGGGTGAATGAGAATTGCAATATGGGGTGAATGGGAATTGCAATATGGGGTGAATGGGAATTGCAATGTGGGGTGAATGGGATTTGCAATATGGGGTGAAGGGATTTGCAATATGGGTGAATGAGAATTGCAATATGGGTGAATGGGATTTGCAATATGCGTGAATGGGATTCGCAATATGGGTGAATGGGATTTGCAATATGGGTGAATGGGATTCGCAATATGGGTAAATGGGATTTGCAATATGGGTGAATGGGATTTGCAATATGGGTGAATGGGATTCGCAATATGGGTGAATGGGATTCGCAATATGGGTGAATGGGATTTGCAATATGGGTGAATGGGATTTACAATATGGGGTGAATGGGATTCGCAATATGGGGTGAAAAGGAACTGAATTTAGTAAACGGACACTCTCCAGTGGTTGAATAGAAATCGAGCTCAGGACCTCTATATTCGATTTAAAAAATGATTTTAGTCCACACCGTGACATTTCTATGACCCCCACTGCACTCGTGCACCTGCTTCTCCAGCTTTGCGGGCAAAGACCCGCCTTGATATCGAGTTTCAGCCTTGCCAATAAGCAGTCCCCCATTGCCGCTTCAATGGTTATTGCCCAGCCAGGCGCGAGTTGAACATGATATCAGGTACTGATTCTGGCTAACAGGGGCCAATACTTTAGGTTAAGTTATGGCGAATTAAAATTGTTTAAAGTATTGTTGTAGCATGCAGTGTTATTGGTGCAGGAGTAGACAAGGGTATTTATTACTTTGCTCACGAACTACAGACAATTTTAGACTAAGATGTGATAGCATATCGGGCAGAGCAGTGTCACAGAGAGTGCAACTGGGAGTGCCACTGGGAGTGCTACAGGGACAGGGAGTGCTACAGGGAGTGCCACTGGGAGTGCCACTGGGAGTGCCACTGGGAGTGTTACTGGGAGTGCCACTGGGAGTGCTACAGGGAGTGCCACTGGGAGTGCTACAGGTAGTGTTACTGGGAGTGCCACTGGGAGTGCTACAGGGAGTGCCACTGGGAGTGCTACTGGGAGTGTTACTGGGAGTGCCACTGGGAGTGCTACAGGGAGTGCCACTGGGAGTGCTACAGGGACTGGGAGTGCTACTGGGAGTGCCACTGGGAGTGCTACAGGGAGTGCCACTGGGAGTGCTACAGGGACTGGGAGTGCTACAGGGAGTGCCACTGGGAGTGCCACCGGGAGTGCTACAGGAAGTGCTACTGGGAGTGCCACTGGGAGTGCCACTGGGAGTGCCACTGGGAGTGCTACTGGGAGTGCCACTGGGAGTGCTACAGGGAGTGCTACAGGGAGTGCCACTGGGAGTGCTACAGGGACTGGGAGTGCTACAGGGAGTGCCACTGGGAGTGCCACCGGGAGTGCTACAGGAAGTGCTACTGGGAGTGCCACTGGGAGTGCCACTGGGAGTGCCACTGGGAGTGCCACTGGGAGTGCTACTGGGAGTGCCACCGGGAGTGCTACAGGGAGTGCCACTGGGAGTGCTACAGGGAGTGCCACTGGGAGTGCTACAGGGAGTGCCACTGGGAGTGCTACTGGGAGTGCCACTGGGAGTGCCACTGGGAGTGCTACTGGGAGTGCTACTGGGAGTGCTACTGGGAGTGCTACAGGGAGTGCCACTGGGAGTGCTACAGGGAGTGCCACTGGGAGTGCTACAGGGAGTGCCACTGGGAGTGCTACTGGGAGTGCTACAGAGAGTGTCACAGGGAGTGTCACAGGGAGTGGCATCGGGGGTGACAAAAGGAGTGCCATAGGGAGTGACAAAAGGGGTGCCATCGGGGTGACAAAAGGAGTGCCATCGGGGGTGACAAAAGGAGTGCCATCGGGAGTGACAAAAGGAGTGCCATCGGGAGTGACAAAAGGGGTGCCCCAAGGAGTCAATGAGTGACACACAATGCGCCGCGCCCTTTGCTTACCACAAGCTCCGCCTTGACGGCCTCCACAAGCAGGCGCATCGGCAGGGCCGGCAGCAGCAGCTCGTCCTCGAAGAAGTCACCAAGGCCGGCCAGCACGGACAGTCCGGCTGACAGGGACAAATCGGCCGCCTGGACGAACACCTCGCTGTTGCCCGGATCCTCCAGCTTCCGCGCCTCATCAATATAGACTCGAACCCGAAGCCGCGCCGGTTTGGCTTGGAGACCGTCGCCGCTGCCGACATCGTCCAGAACGTTGACACGCGGCTGCCGGGCTGTCAGCGCGGCGCTCAATGCGACTCTCGAATTGGCGTCGTCGGCTGCGGCCAGGCCGACCCGGCGGGAAGCGATGCGCACCAGCGAGCCCGCGTGGTCCACCGTCACCAGCACGCTGGAGCCCAGCAGGCCGCCAGTCAGGCTGGGCAGCCGCACCTCCGAGCCACCGCCGCCGCCTCCGCCGGTTGTCTCATCCTCGTCCTTGTCGACGCTGTCGGCCACCGACAGACCGGGCACGGCCAGGCAGGCGCCGGCCTGGGCGGCGGCCTGAGCGGCGGCCTCGGCCTCTTCGAGCAGCTGCAGGCGACGCTGCTGAACCTCGCTGGCGCTGAGGTCGTCGCTGGACACGGAGACCCGCTCCCAGTCGTCGCCAACGTCGGAGCCGCCGCTGTCTAAGCTGGCCGCCGAGCCCTGCAAGATTTTGGATACTTCAGAGGTTCAGTTTTCGGAACCAGGGGTTGCGGAGCGAAAGTTATATCTAAAAATCATCATACTACTGAAGCTCCTGCTCAGTAGTGTAGTAAGCAAATAGCTTAAATTCCATGGAAAGGCTGAAGCAACCAACCCGGTGCTTTGCACTGGCAACCAAGCGGCGGCCAAGGCGCTCTACAAACTGTTGAGGCGCATTGGACTGCTGCTGCTGCTGCTGATGATGATGTTGCTGTTGCCTAGCAACTGCGATTGGCGACGCGCTTGGCGACGAAGCTGAAGCTGTTGAAGGCGACGAGGAAGCTCCGGAGACGAGGAACTCGACGGGAGCGGAGGCGGCGTAGGCGGGGGCGCCGGGCGGACCCTCAGCCGAGCAGCTGTTGTTGACGGCCTGCCGGGCAAAGCTGGCGGCGTCCTCAGAGCCCGGGTCGGTGTCGGCGTCTGACGAGTCGCCGCTGGCCGAGCTGGAGCAGCAGCTGTCCGAGGCGCTGGCCGGGCAGGCCGGGTCCAGCAGGAGGCGCAGGCGGGCTCGGGGAATCGGCAACCAGACGGCGGCCACGGGGCCGGGCGGCCGGTCAGGCAGCCGCATGCCGCGCCGGTCCCGCTGAAGGCAGTCGGCAAAGTCGGCGAAGTCTTCGCCCATGCGCAGCAGGAACAGGTACTGCAGGTGCGTGAGGGCCAGCCGCAGCTCCCTGCCCGGGTCGGAGGGCAGGTCCAGCAGCACCACGAAGGAGTCCGGCGAGGAGCCCGCGGCAAGGAACGCATCGACGCGCCCGGCATCCAGGCAGGGCTGGCGGCGCGTCTTTCTGGTGTCGGCGCCGGGCGCGGCAAAGTCGCACCAGAGCCGGGGGCAGCGGAGGTGCCACACGGAGGATGGCGGAGCCACCGGGCCAACGGAGGCCGCCGCCTCGGCCAATGCGACGCGAAACGGCAGCCAGTCAAAGTCGGGATCGCCGGGGAAGTCGCCGGTTGAAGAGTCGGCTGCAGAAATGGCGGCCGCCAGCGAGTCGGCGAAGCCGGCCGGATCGTTGGAGATCGTCACGGAGTCCGCTTGCGCCTCCAGCACAGTTGGCCGGACCTGGTGCAGCTGCGGTGGCTGCTGCTCAGGTGCAGCCTTTGCTGGGATGAGCAGCTGCGTTGAGAATGAGGGGGCGAAGAGACTCCTCAATATGCTGTTCTCAGGGTCCTCAACGTGTTGTCCTCAGAGGCCTGAATATACTGTCCTCAGGGGCCTGAATATACTGTCCTCAGGGGCCTGAATATACTGTCCTCAGGGGCCTGAATATACTGTCCTCAGGAGTCTGAATATACTGTCCTCAGGGGCCTCAAAGTGCTGTCCTCAGGGGCCTGAATATGCTGTCCTCAGGGGCCTGAATATACTGTCCTCAGGGGCCTCAAAGTGCTGTCCTCAGGGGCCTGAATATACTGTCTTCAGGGCCTGAATATACTGTCCTCAGGGGTCTGAATATACTGTCTTCAGGGCCTGAATATACTGTCCTCAGGGGTCTGAATATACTGTCTTCAGGGCCTGAATATACTGTCTTCAGGGCCTGAATATACTGTCCTCAGGGGCCTGAATATACTGTCCTCAGGGGCCTTAACTTGCTGTCCTCAGGGTCTTCAAAGTACTGTCCTTGGGGTCTTCCATGTGTTGTCTTCAGGGGCTTCTATATGATGTCCTCAGGGGCCTCAAGGTGCTGTCAACAAGGGCTCAGATGCTATTCTCAGGGCCTCAGATGCTATCTCCATGACCCATCCTGAATCTCCATGACCCATCCTGAATCTCCATGACCAATCCTGAATCTCCATGACCCATCCTGAATCTCCATGACCAATCCTGAATCTCCATGACCCATCCTGAATCTCCATGACCAATCCTGAATCTCCATGACCCATCCTGAATCTCCATGACCCATCCTGGACCCATCCATGACCCACCCATCCATCTAAAATCAGAGCCCCAGAGACAGCCATGGAGATGAGCAGGTCTCACCCTCGGGAAGATGCTCTCGGCCAGGACGTGCAGCGGTTCGCTGGAGCCGCTGGACTGAATCTGCAGCTGCTCCTGAAGCAATAACGGGGTGAGAGTTGAGCTGAGACATCTGCAGTTGCTACTTGTTAGTAGAGTCGTGCGCAAAAACAGTTAATGTTAGTTTCCGCTACCAGAAAGCTTTAACAGAATTGCATAGGGAAAATGTACTTACAGATTTCTGAAAATAATTACGACTGAAAACAAAGATTAACACATTTGAAACGGACAGTACATTGAAAACTATTAAATTGGACTGACTTCCAACCAACAAAACTGTTTTCAGTGCTTTACAGTCCAGTGTGCTGACAAGTTTGTAAATACAGAATACGTTTGAAATGCAAAAATAGGGAGATCCAACAGGAGACACGAGAGAGAAGTAGAGGGAGACAATGGGAGAGGGAGAGGAGGGGAGAGGAAGAGGAGAGAGAGAAAGGGAAGAGAGGGAGGGGAGAGGGAGAGGAGAGAGAGCAAGTGAAGAGAGGGGGGAAAGGAAGAGGAGAGACAAAGGGAAGAGAGGGAGGGGAGAGGGAGAGGAGAGAGAGAAAGGGAAGAGAGGGAGGGGAGAGGGAGAGGAGAGAGAGAAAGGGAAGAGAGGGAGGGGAGAGGGAGAGGAGAGAGAGCAAGGGAAGAGAGGGAGGGAGAGGAAGAGGAGAGAGAGAAAGGGAAGAGATGGGGGAGAGGGAGAGGAGAGAGAGCAAGTGAAGAGAGGGGGGAAAGGAAGAGGAGAGACAAAGGGAAGAGAGGGAGGGGAGAGGGAGAGGAGAGAGAGAAAGGGAAGAGAGGGAGGGGAGAGGGAGAGGAGAGAGAGCAAGGGAAGAGAGTGAGGGAGAGGAAGAGGAGAGAGAGAAAGGGAAGAGATGGGGGAGAGGGAGAGGAGAGAGAGCAAGTGAAGAGAGGGGGGAAAGGAAGAGGAGAGACAAAGGGAAGAGAGGGAGGGGAGAGGGAGAGGAGAGAGAGAAAGGGAAGAGAGGGAGGGGAGAGGGAGAGGAGAGAGAGCAAGGGAAGAGAGTGAGGGAGAGGAAGAGGAGAGAGAGAAAGGGAAGAGATGGGGGAGAGGGAGAGGAGAGAGAGCAAGTGAAGAGAGGGGGGAAAGGAAGAGGAGAGACAAAGGGAAGAGAGGGAGGGGAGAGGGAGAGGAGAGAGAGAAAGGGGAGAGAGAGAAAGGGAAGAGAGGGAGGGGGAGGAAGAGGAGAGAGAGAAAGGGGAGAGAGGGAGGGGAGAGGGAGAGGAGAGAGAGAAAGGGAAGAGATGGGGGAAAGGAAGAGAGAGAGAAAGGGAAGAGATGGGGGAGAGGGAGAGGAGAGAGAGAAAGGGAAGAGAGGGGGGAAAGGAAGAGGAGAGAGAGAAAGGGAAGAGAGGGAGGGGAGAGGAAGAGGAGAGAGAGAAAGGGAAGAGAGGGGGGAAAGGAAGAGGAGAGAGAGAAAGGGAAGAGATGGGGGAAAGGAAGAGGAGAGAGAGAAAGGAAAGAGAGGGAGGGGAGAGGAAGAGAAGGTGGTAGGGAAAGAAAGGGGGAGGGACAGAAGGGGAGAGGAAGAGGGGAGGGACAGAAGGGGAGGTGCATGAAGGACTAGAATATGAATATGTGCAGAATATGTGCAGAATATGTTGATAACAGGCATGGTCAGATGGAGGAGGCGACTACTAAATGTTGCAGCCACAAGCAGAATACTTCCAGAGGCCATAATGACAGACTTCTTAAAATGAATAATGAGCCGTGACAGCAGTAGAATTCATGATTGCTGTGGCCCCAACACAGCAGCTCCATTTCGCAATATTAACCAAAGAGCTGCAAGCAGGCAACAGGAAAAGCGGCTGGCAAAGCTTACAGGCTGGATGATGCTGCTGTCAAACGATTGCAACGAGGCGACCTGCTAGCGTTGAACAGTTTAAAACAGATCAACTTACAGCATGTGACCTCAGTGCAGTGTGAGCAGCATGGAACACGAGGAATCAAGCGAACTCAGGCAGAGCTGAGACGTAAATAAAAAATCCGACTTACCAGATTTTTGCTGAGCTTCAAGGTGAACGCATTCAGCCAGATCAGCGTGTCAAAGTCCAGCCTCAGGTGCAGAGGGCTCAGGTGCGCGTACAGGCAGGGCAAGGGGGCTGCGAGGGACAGAGGGGGGAATACACGAAAGAGTCTGTAAAACAGAGTGACCCACTATGAACCACAGAGTCCTCAATCTCAACCCTACAGAGTCCTCAATCTCAACCCTACAGAGTCCTCAATCTCAACCCTACAGAGTCCTCAATCTCAACCCTAGAGTCCTCAATCTCAACCCTACAGAGTCCTCAATGTCAACCCTAGAGTCCTCAATCTCAACCCTACAGAGTCCTCAATCTCAACCCTAGAGTCCTCAATCTCAACCCTACAGAGTCCTCAATCTCAACCCTACAGAGTCCTCAATGTCAACCCTAGAGTCCTCAATCTCAACCCTACAGAGTCCTCAATCTCAACCCTAGAGTCCTCAATCTCAACCCTACAGAGTCCTCAATCTCAACCCTACAGAGTCCTCAATCTCAACCCTAGAGTCCTCAATCTCAACCCTACAGAGTCCTCAATGTCAACCCTAGAGTCCTCAATCTCAACCCTACAGAGTCCTCAATCTCAACCCTACAGAGTCCTCAATGTCAACCCTACAGAGTCCTCAATCTCAACCCTACAGAGTCCTCAATGTCAACCCTACAGAGTCCTCAATCTCAACCCCACAGAGTCCTCAATCTCAACCCTACAGAGTCCTCAATGTCAACCCTACAGAGTCCTCAATCTCAACCCTACAGAGTCCTCAACCCTACAGAGTCCTCAATCTCAACCCTACAGAGTCCTCAACCCTACAGAGTCCTCAATCTCAACCCTACAGAGTTCTCAATCTCAACCCTACAGAGTCCTCAATCTCAACCCTAGAGTCCTCAATCTCAACCCTAGAGTCCTCAATCTCAACTCTACAGAGTCCTCAATCTCAACCCTACAGAGTCCTCAATCTCAACCCTACAGAGTCCTCAATCTCAACCCTACAGAGTCCTCAATCTCAACCCTACAGAGTCCTCAGTCTCAACCCTACAGAGTCCTCAATCTCAACCCTACAGAGTCCTCAGTCTCAACCCTACAGAGTCCTCAATCTCAACCCTACAGAGTCCTCAAACGCACATACAGTGCTCACCTGCGGCATCCACGGTGGCGGGGTAGAAGAACTCGGTGAAGTCAACGAAAGCGGTGACGGTGTTCCGGGGCAGCTGCAGCCGGGCCTTGTCCGAAGCCAGGAAAGGCGCCTTGTTGTTCTTGCTGGCGTCCGTGGAGGTCACGCAGCCCATGCAGAAGTCCTGCAGACTGACCGTCACGCAGCTCTCAATCAGCTGGTCGGTTTGGCAGCCGCCGCCCAGGGCTTCAACTCGCTGACAGTGCCACCGGTCGGCCTTCTCGTTCGCCTCGGTGTGCTGCAGCCACCGCCCGCTGCGGCCAGCAGCTGAATTAAATCGTTGATTGATTAATTGGCGATTTAATGATGATTGATTGGTGATTTAATGATTATTGATAAGTGATTTTATGATGATTGATTGGTGATTTAATGATGATTGATAAGTGATTTTATGATGATTGATTGGTGATTTAATGATGATTGATAAGTGATTTTATGATGATTGATTGGCGATTTAATGATGATTGATTGGTTATTTAATGATGATTGATTGGCTATTTAATGATAATTGATAAGTGATTTAATGATGATTGATAAGTGATTTAATGATGATTCATAAGTGATTTAATGATGATTGATTGGTGATTTAATGATGATTGATAAGTGATTTAATGATGATTCATAAGTGATTTAATGATGATTGATTGGTGATTTAATGATGATTGATAAGTGATTTAATGGTGATTGATTTGGTTATTTAATGATAATTGATAAGTGATTTAATGATGATTGATTGGTGATTTAATGATGATTGATAAGTGATTTTATGATGATTGATTGGTGATTTAATGATGATTGATACGTGATTTAATGATGATTGATTGGTGGTTAAATGATGATTGATTGGTTATTTAATGATGATTGATTGGTGATTTAATGATGATTGATTGGTGATTTAATGATGATTGATTGGTGATTTAATGATGATTGATTGGTGATTTAATGATGATTGATAAGTGATTTAATGGTGATTGATTAATGATTTCATGATTATTGATTGGTTTCTTCACGATGATTGATTAATGATTTAATAGTGATTGATTGATCATTCAGTTATAATTGATTAGTGATTTAATGAGACAGGCAATTACCGAATGGGTGCATCGGATACAGGTGAAAGCCAATGTTGAGCAGGGTGAGTTGGATTGCGCCGTTCACTACTGAACTTTCGCTTAGCTTTGAGTCTGCAAATTTATAATTATAACGCCGGTTAGTGCTGGGGTTCGGACAGTGGACAGTAGCTAGGGTTCCGGATAGAGGACATTACGAGCGTAGGGCTCGGACAGAGGACAGGGTTCGGAAATTGGACACTAGGGTTCGGAAATTGGACACTAGGGTTCGGACAGGACAGTATAGGGCGCGGACAGAGGACAATATAGGGCTCGGACAGAGGCCAGTAGGACTCGGACAGAGACCAGTAGGGCTCAGACAGAGACCAGCAGGGCTCAGACAGAGACCAGTAGGGCTCGGACAGAGACCAGTAGGGCTCAGACAGAGACCAGTAAGGCTCGGACAGAGACCAGTAGGGCTCAGACAGAGACCAGTAGGGCTCAGACAGAGACCAGTAGGGCTCAGACAGAGACCAGTAGGGCTCAGACAGAGACCAGTAGGGCTCAGACAGAGACCAGTAGGGCTCAGACAGAGACCAGTAGGGCTCAGACAGAGACCAGTAGGGCTCAGACAGAGACCAGTAGGGCTCAGACAGAGACCAGTAGGGCTCAGACAGAGACCAGTAGGGCTCGGACAGAGACCAGTAGGGCTCAGACAGAGACCAGTAAGGCTCGAACAGAGGATCAGACAATAAGGCTCGGACAGTGAACAATGGACCTCGGACAGAAGCTACGCACCAGATGAGCTCTCCTCGCAAAAGTGCAGGTCCACCCGGCCAGTGTGCAGGTGGTAGGAGGTCTCAAGAATGTCGAATCGGCGAAACGCCAGCTCGCTGGAGCTCTCCGAGGAGGCGCCGCTGGCGGCGGACTGGCGCTGCTGCTGCAGCTGCTGGGCCGGAGACAGGGCGGAGGCGTGCGACAGCCGGTGCTGGCTGGGCACGGAAGGCCCCGGCCCCAGGCTCTGCTGGAAGCAGAAATTCAGGCGGAACAGAATATTCTCAGGCATCTTAGAGGGGCGATTAGAGGCAAAGCTCTGTGGCTTTTTGGATCCCAGTGGTTTATTGAGTGACTCTCACAGTGGTATATTGAGTGATTCTCACATTGGTATATGAGGTGATTCTCATATTGGTATATGGAGTGACTCTCACAGTGGTATATGGAGTGACTCTCACAGTGCTATATGGAGTGATTCTCACAGTGCTATATGGAGTGACTCTCACAGTGCTATATGGAGTGATTCTCACAGTGCTATATGGAGTGACTCTCACAGTGGTATATGGAGTGATTCTCACAGTGCTATATGGAGTGACTCTCACAGTGGTATATGGAGTGATTCTCACAGTGCTATATGGAGTGACTCTCACAGTGCTATATGGAGTGATTCTCACAGTGCTATATGGAGTGACTCTCACAGTGGTATATGGAGTGATTCTCACAGTGCTATATGGAGTGACTCTCACAGTGGTATATGGAGTGATTCTCACAGTGCTATATGGAGTGACTCTCACAGTGGTATATGGAGTGACTCTCACAGTGGTATATGGAGTGACTCTCACAGTGCTATATGGAGTGACTCTCACAGTGCTATATGGAGTGACTCTCACAGTGCTATATGGAGTGACTCTCACAGTGGTATATGGAGTAACTCTCACAGTGCTATATGGAGTGACTCTCACAGTGGTATATGGAGTGACTCTCACAGTGCTATATGGAGTGACTCTCACAGTGGTATATGGAGTGATTCTCACAGTGGTATATGGAGTGATTCTCACAGTGGTATATGGAGTGATTCTCACAGTGCTATATGGAGTGACTCTCACAGTGGTATATGGAGTGACTCTCACAGTGGTATATGGAATGATTCCTCAATCTGCCTTCACTCAAAGCCAGTCTCATCGCGTTAGTTTACGCACCTCCAGCTTCTTCTTAGCCAGCTGCTTGGATTGCTGCTTTGATTTCTCCACGCTTTTCTGCAGCGACTTCACGAACATTACGGTAGCCTCCAGCTGAGAGACAGTCAGCACCCACAGCAGGTCGTCCAACAACAGTTCGAGACGGGAGGCCACGATGCGCGAGTCTGGGGAAATGGCGCCAAGATTTTTACACTTGCAAAGCCTTTCAGATATGAATTCCAGGCTTCCCGCACCGCATAGAAAAATATCTTAAGAATTGTTCGATGGAGCCGTCTGTGAGCACGATTAGAAGAGAGGGGGTTCCAGAGAGGCGGCAGGGAATCAGAAATGGGCAGCAGATAAAATAGTGGCTTAGGGAAATAATTACAAGGAGGATAGAGAGAGAGACGGGAGGTGGGGGCAGGGGGCAGAGATGGTGAGGGGAACGAGGGAGGGATGGGAGAGGAGGGTGAGAGGGAGAGGGGAAAGAGGAGGGATGAGGGTGAGGTGAGAGGGGAGAGGGAGGGAGGAAGAGGTGAAGAAAGAGGAAAGGGGAGAGGGGGGAGAGGGAAGGAGGTGTGAGGGGAGGGTACAGGGGAGAGGGATAGGCCAAGGGAAGAGAGGGCAAGGAAGAGAGGGCAGGGAAGAGGGCAGGGATGAGAGGGCAGGGATGAGAGGGCAGGGATGAGAGGGCAGGGATGAGAGGGCAGGGATGAGGGCAGGGAAGAGAGGGCAGGGATGAGAGGGCAGGGATGAGAGGGCAGGGATGAGAGGGCAGGGATGAGGGCAGGGAAGAGAGGGCAGGGATGAGAGGGCAGGGATGAGAGGGCAGGGATGAGAGGGCAGGGATGAGAGGGCAGGGATGAGAGGGCAGGGATGAGAGGGCAGAGATGAGAGGGCAGGGATGAGAGGGCAGGGATGAGAGGGCAGGGATGAGAGGGCAGGGATGAGAGGGCAGGGATGAGAGGGCAGGGATGAGAGGGCAGGGATGAGAGGGCAGGGATGAGAGGGCAGGGATGAGAGGGCAGGGATGAGAGGGCATGGATGAGAGGGCAGGGATGAGGGCAGGGAAGAGAGGGCAGGGATGAGGGCAGGGAAGAGAGGGCAGGGATGAGAGGGCAGGGATGAGAGGGCAGGGATGAGAGGGCAGGGATGAGAGGGCAGAGATGAGAGGGCAGGGATGAGAGGGCAGGGATGAGAGGGCAGGGATGAGAGGGCAGGGATGAGAGGGCAGGGATGAGAGGGCAGAGATGAGAGGGCAGGGATGAGAGGGCAGGGATGAGAGGGCAGGGATGAGAGGGCAGGGATGAGGGCAGGGAAGAGAGGGCAGGGATGAGAGGGCAGGGATGAGAGGGCAGGGATGAGAGGGCAGGGATGAGAGGGCAGGGATGAGAGGGCAGGGATGAGAGGGCAGGGATGAGAGGGCAGGGATGAGAGGGCAGGGATGAGAGGGCAGGGAAGAGAGGGCAGGGATGAGAGGGCATGGATGAGGGCAGGGAAGAGAGGGCAGGGAAGAGAGGGCAGGGATGAGGGCAGGGAAGAGAGGGCAGGGATGAGAGGGCAGGGATGAGAGGGCAGGGATGAGAGGGCAGGGATGAGAGGGCAGGGAAGAGATGAAGGAGAGAGAAGGGAGCTAACTAAATAAGCTACTGGGTACAAGGAGGTGAAGAAGCCAAATAAGACAAATTCAAATCCACAGTAATGAATATTCAGCAAAATTAATGAAAGCGCAGCCAGGCCCCCAGCCTTACCGGCTAGGTTCTTCTTCATGGTCAGCCGAATCCGCGATGTGTTGGTGATGAGGCGCACCAGCGTGCCGCCCCAGTCCTCTGAGTTGCCAGCCTCGAACCGCGTGGTTTCCCACACCACCTCCTTGAACAGCAGGATCTGGTCTCGAGCCCGGCTGCGCAGGTAGGTGAACTTCAGGTCTCCCTTCGTCCAGGTGGGCAGCACTGAATACAGATGGACCCGGGATAGCTGGAAAAGTTGGGAGAATAGGGATCTAGTTTTGGGACTAGGGATTTCATTATGGGACTAGGGATCTCATTGTGGGATTACGGATCACATTGTGGGATTAGGGATCTAATTGTGGGATTAGGGATCTGATGATCATAGGATTAGGGATCTGAAGATCATAGGAGTTGGGATCTGATGATCATAGGATTTTGGATCTGATGATCATGGGATTAGGGATTTGATTATCATGGGATTAGGGATCTGATGATCATGGGATTAGGGATTTGATTATCATGGGATTTAGGGATTTGATGATCATGGATTAAGGATCTGATGAACATGGAATAGCGGATCAGGATCAGCATACTAAGGATCGGGCCATGGGATTAGATGGAAATTTGGGATCGAATGCATTTCGAATGGGGTTCAAGGAATTACTCCCAAAACATTTTTGCTGCCAGCATTCGGTGTCCAGAGAGAGCATTACCTCACATCGAATGCATCT
Organism: Macrostomum lignano; assembly: GCA_002269645.1. Lineage (NCBI taxonomy): Eukaryota > Metazoa > Platyhelminthes > Macrostomidae > Macrostomum > Macrostomum lignano. The sequence continues at coordinate 55,619 of NIVC01003825.1, forward strand.
GCCATTTGCTCTACTTAGCTTTGTACCTGTGTTTATCAATTCTCTTTGCTCTGGGCCGAAATGCACCAGTGATTGAGTACAAAAGGAATCTGAAATGACACGCAAAGCTCGCACCTGAATAGACGCTCGAAACGCCTTGGCAACGAAGACGATGGCCACCGAGTTCACGCACAGATCGATGCCGTCAATAACTTTATCAGCGAAGCTGTAGCGCCCGTCGGAGGTTTTGTCCTTGTAGCTGGCCGTGTCGGAGCTGTGCGGCGGCCGAGGGCTGTCCAAGGCTTCAATTTCAACCGTGACCTCATCCAGGGTGAGGCAGAGCGGCTGCTTCTGCAGTTTGGTCCACTGGCAGCGGATGCAGACCCGGTTGCAGCGGGCGCTGCGCAGCCGCAGCCAGGTGGGCAGGTCCAGCAGCTGCATGATGGCCTCCTCGTTCAGCTCCAGGTTGGTGAGCTCGCCTTCGCCTTTCACAAAGCTCAGCTTCAGGTGCTCTGGAGACAGGTTCTTGGCGAATCTGATGGTGGTGAGTGGGGAGCAACTGCTCTCAGCCAATAGCCTTTGCGTGTCAGCCAATAGACATGGGTTTGTTGCCAATAGAAACAGCTGGGTGATTCCCAAGGTTGCACATGCATGCCTCCCATTATCCTTTTCAATATGCATTCATCATACCTCACTACACAAAACCAATTGCCAACAACTTCAAACTATCAATGCAGGGTTCTCATCCTCTTAAAATAAGGTAAGCTCCAAATAAAGTAAACAAAGCCATATATACTATAAAGCTATAATCTGTTGAGTATACCTGAACTTTTGTTAAACTAATCAGCAATATAGATAAAATCATTGTCAATGAAGCTAAACTTTTATATTCAAATTAAAGCTATTGCTATATTATACACCTTAAAAAAGTATAAAAAGAATTGCCAATAGTTGAAAAAGATTAATATATATTCTAGATTTTAATTTTTATGAATGAGAGAAAGCGTGGGCGAGCATTTTGCAATGAGCAATTGAGGAAGTTCAGGAGGATGAGTATTATATTTTAAGTTCTATCATGCTATCCTAGAGTAAGGAATTTTTAGCTATGCTAATGAAGTCTTTGGTAACAAGATTTATTAAATTTAAAATGGCAGCTAGTAATTAAAAACTTGTTATAGATACTGACTCATATTTATACATAGCAGTAAGGTATTAATAGATAATAGCTATAAAATATTTTAACCAAAATTTAAACTTATTTAAATTTTCTATTTAAATTTTTTTTGTATTAATAAATTTTACCAAAACCATATAATCTTTCTTAAGACACTTTTGTAAAGGTATTATACAATCATAGTAGAAGTCTAGCATACTTAGGCCTTGCATAGAAATAAAGAATTGGATTGTGCAAATATCTCATTTGGCTATTTTTATATCTTATTAATGCTTTTTAGTATGAAGCTATATAGTAGTTTTTTATAAGTATCAAACTTACAATTAATATTAATAAGGCCTATTACCATCTCGATTTGTATCATGTAATGACAATGTTATTTAGTGTCTAAATGTTGCATTATATCATTTTTAAACTACCAATGGCTAAGCTTAGAAATTTTTGACAATGCCTTTTTAAAACAGAAAACAAAAATTCAATACCTTTGAAAAATATGATAAAATGAAAATTATAGCACTATTAGAATAATCTTTACTTACCTAGACAAGTAGTGCAAAATAGGATTTTTTGCTATGTTGAATAAATTTCCAAATACCATCTTGATTTTTCTTTATTAGGCCTATACTTTGTATGTCTATAGCATCAGTTACAGATAAACTATGTGGGAAGATGTCAACAAGTTAATGAAAGGTAAAGGAATTATGACTACTGTAGATTTGTGTAACAAATAATTGATAAAGTCAAAGGTATGATTGATATGATTTAAATTTATGTTGTAAATAAAAAGTTAGAATAGAAAGAGAAGTGCTTCAACTCGTTATTTATTCACATTGTTTGGGTGACTAACAACCGTCTATTATGTCTATACTACAGCTGCAATCCAGAAAACTCATTAAACTTTAGTAATAACGAATCATCTATTACCAGGCGATGGCATGGTTGGTACGTGATGTCGCATCACACTTAATAAACTGCATTTGTATTTTAGCCCATGGATTAGAGGAAAATCATGTAAAAATGTAGTCAAAATATCTGACTTGATATGTAAAACTTTAGTGTTGCAGTATATAGAAAAATCAATGCAATTGCTTTGCCTGTTGACTGAATATCCCAAGTCTATAAGGATTAATCTCTTCCTCCTACGCAGCTTTCAGTTTCTTTGAAAAACGAAATTTTGAACTTTTCAGCTGTGAAACAAAAAGCTAAACATTTAAAACTACAAAAAAATACTAAACAGTTACCAAATCTGTTTACAGTATCATACTTTCATGATTTATGAAAATATCATGCAAAGCTATTATTTTTTAAAAATAGTGTGTGAAATTTCAAACAACTACATTTTATTAGAACCCCGAGCAAAAGTCACATCCAATTTTTTACTGATGATGGTGTACAAGCAGTGCAACTACGGGAATCTGATTGATGTTATAAAATTACGAAAAGTAAACTCAAATAATGGGACTAAAATATAATATATGCGTTATCAGAAAAGACGATGTTGCTGTTACGTAGTATCGTTACGGGCCTCTTCATTTTTGCGTACATAACAACATTCATCTGCATGATTAATGCCCACTTTTTACATAGACAGCCTAGTGCCTGCCTACTAGCATCGCCAATGCCATAATTGGCATGAATATACTCAACAACAGTCAAAATTTCTGCACAAATCACGTGTAGCTAGAGAGAAACACTTCTAATTTAAAATGCACAGTCAGTGGTGGATTTAGCAGAGGGGTGCACACTGCACAGCATGTACCCCCCCCCACGTACGATATACCCCCCATTGAGTTTGATTTTTTAAATTTTTATATGGGAAATACACATCATGTACTTGTGCATGATATTCATATACATGTACCTTAGTAGTCTATACCCTCTATTCAAAATTTTCTGGATTTGCAAGTATGGTATAGTAAAGTTAAATAAAAATATTTAAACAAAATGACAGTAAATCCTGCAACCTAATGATAACATACTCTTGAAATAATCCAAATATACCATGTTTCTATATTGAGAAATATTTTAAGGGAAGAAAGCAATATAGTTGAATATAGCTACATCAATAGGCCTAGATACATTTGATTTTGATTCCTATGCTAACTATAGGGCCTAACTTATTTCATTTCTATAAGATGAGTGGCCATATAATTTAGTGGAGCCTATGCAGTATGCATAATAGTTCAAAACTAATGAGGTTGTCACCTAATCTGCCAACCCCCCAAGAGCCAAGAGGTGGTGCCAAATGTTAAAAAGTTCTAGTATGCCTATAAATAATATCTTCTAAAGTATAATATTAGTCCTAAATACAAGTTTTAAAAAATATTGTTTCTATTCTTTTACAATATTTTTCAGACTTTAGTTTGACTCTATTTATTAATAGACAAAATGCTTACAGATAAATAGTCTAGTACCTTAGTACAATAGCAAGATACTTATATGCCTATAAATAAGTGCTTTTATCTAAGAGTCAATGGAGCCAAGTAGGTATAATTGCCTTTAGTATTAATCAATAAAGCAATAATAAGTAAATAAATTTAGAAGAATTATAAGTATGCATATACTATTGCCAACCAATCCAACTTTCAAAAATTTTGGTAGACTAAAGATAAGTTAGAAAATTAGATTCAACAAAATTTTAGGTAATTTGCAAAAATAAACAACATAATTTTATTCATAACTAAGTTATATAATTAGTATATTTTCAATCTAGAGGTTAGGTCAATGCATATAAAATTAGACATTTATATAGATAGCATCAGCTAATAGCCATTCCCCATGGAGATAAAAGGGGCTATATTGTAACAATCTTATGCATAGCAGTATAAACTTTTATTCAATAGATTATATATTCTTGCTTTTGCTTTATAATACAGCCATATATAATAATAATACTAACTTTTAATGAAGTATTGAATAGAGAAAGTATTTAATCAGCATTGATTGCCAAATCACATTTTTATTTTTCAGACACTATGAACATTATCTGGAAAAAAAAGTACATTCATGTACTCTGTCGAAGGTAAAGCATTGTATCACTACTTTCTTACATCCTAGTTTTTTATCTGTATCAAATCCTTTTTTTAAAGCTCCCACCTCATCACTCATTCTCATTCCAGATGCCTCAGCTCTGCCAACCTCTATGACAAGCTAGGGGTGAGCCCCGCTGCAACCCAAGCAGAGATTAAGAAGGCCTACATTGAACTGTCAAAGCTGGTGAGAGAATGGCATTGGTGGGCTTACTTGACTTAGCTGCGTAGCCTAGTGGTCTAGTGTGGCGCTCTGATGTGCCAGCGGCCCAGACTCGAGCTCGTCAACAGAGGTAACAACGCTGCTGGCTGGACCCCAGATTCGTCCTCTCTGCAGAAGGCTAAGGTTGAGGTCCCAGCTCTGCTCGGGCAGCAGTTCAAGGCTGCAGCGTCCTCGAGTCAGCATCACTCGGCCAAATAAGAAGGCAAGCAGCTGGAGCGGCAGAGGCGGTTGGAGTGACAGGTGTCTCAGAGGCACCGCTCAGAGTTTGCTCCACGGGTCACGCCGGGGCGTCCCTGATGGTAGCAGGTGGTATAGCCACGGCTCCACGGCCCCTACTGGAAGCACTGTGTCATTCGCAACCGGAAATTCACTTGGGCTAGAAACCGTTGACGAAGTGGAAAAGTTGGGAATTCCTACAGAGCACAGGCAAAGAGCCGCAAGGCCGCGGCCCCAAACCAAGCGGCAGGTCCCAAAAGAAAAGAAAAATACCACGGGAATCGTTAGTGACCAGAGTACTCCCTGGCCAAGCGTTTATCAGCACGGAGTTACACTGGGACCTTAGAGCATGAGCTTATGGTCACACCAAGAACTGTGCTCAGTAAGACCCAGGAGATCTGCCTTAACACCCACGGGACGATTACTCTTCGAAGTGCTCGACTTCCAAGGTGCAAAGCAGAAGACAAAGTCTCTTGAGCTATCAGGCCACCGAAAGGAGACAGGTATTGAGCATCGCTGGCAGGGAGAGGGGCCATACTGCACAGATAGTTCACCACGCCATTCTGGGTAAAGTCAGGGGAAAAATGTGTTGAATTCGGAGCCGTCTGTAGCAGAGCGGTGCAGTTTTTCAGTGCCTCAATTTTGTCGGCTAATAATTCTCTTTGATCTCGCCGCCCCGCCGTAGTACCATCCGGACGCGAAGACCGCGCAAAGCAGCTCGGAGAAATTTGCCGAAATCAACGCCGCCTACGAGACCCTCGGCCGGGCCGACCGGCGCCGCCTGTACGACTCGGAGCGGCTCTGGCGGTCCGCGGCCGCCGCCTCCTCAGCGGCTTCCTCCGCCTCACCGCCGCCGCCAGGCGGAGGCCGCCGGAGCGCCGGGCCCAGCGACTTTGAGCAGCGAATGCGTCACGAGATGGAGTGGATGTACCGGGCCTCGCGGCAGCAGCAGGGCGGGCCGGAGTCGGCCAGCTGGGACGATGAGGTTAACAGCAGCTTCAAGGTGCGGCTGCGTCTTTCATTTGGCTTTTGCCAAGGTCAAAAGAGTCGGCGCTTAGGCACTGGGGAGGGGCTCAACAAGCATGCGTCCGACTCTCAGGCGCAAGGTCCTTGGTTCGATTCTGTGCGATTCACAATTTGGGGCGATTTCGCCGACGGCGTTGCGCCAGGGCGAATATATGCACATAGTATTGGTGCGTGGGATACAAACATAGAAATAGAATTACCGTGACTAAACTACATGATGTGGCTCGCGAATGCCCCCGCCATCAGGTGAAAATCGTGGTCGCCCTGGCTGCAGTCATCGTCATCGGCGTGGGCGTCCGCTTGTTCGTGATGTCCATCATCCAGGCCAGCCAGCACCGGCGGGACGAGACCGAATACCAGCTGGCCATGTCGCTGCTCAAGCAGTCGGAGGACACTAAAGGGGAGCGAATGGCCGCCATGGGGCCGCAATGGAGAAGAGCCGGACAGCAGGTGCGAATGGGGACAGCGCCATCCCATCCAGCTGTGAACAGCGCCATCCCATCCAGCTGTGCGCAGCGCCATCCCATCCAGCTGTGGGCAGCGCCATCCCATCCAGCTGTGGGCAGCGCCATCCCATCCAGCTGTGGGCAGCGCCATCCCATCCAACTGTGGGCAGCGCCATCCCATCCAACTGTGGGCAGCGCCATCCCATCCAACTGTGGGCAGTGCCATCCCATCCAACGTGGGCAGCGCCATCCCATCCAGCTGTGGGCAGCGCCATCCCATCCAACTGTGGGCAGTGCCATCCCATCCAACGTGGGCAGCGCCATCCCATCCAGCTGTGGGCAGCGCCATCCCATCCAACTGTGGGCAGCGCCATCCCATCCAACTGTGGGCAGCGCCATCCCATCCAGCTGTGGGCAGCGCCATCCCATCCAGCTGTGGGCAGCGCCATCCCATCCAACTGTGGGCAGCGCCATCCCATCCAACTGTGGGCAGCGCCATCCCATCCAACTGTGGGCAGCGCCATCCCATCCAACTGTGGGCAGCGCCATCCCATCCAACTGTGGGCAGCGCCATCCCATCCAACTGTGGGCAGTGCCATCCCATCCAGCTGTGGGCAGCGCCATCCCATCCAGCTGTGGGCAGCGCCATCCCATCCAACTGTGGGCAGTGCCATCCCATCCAACTGTGGGCAGTGCCATCCCATCCAACGTGGGCAGCGCCATCCCATCCAACTGTGGGCAGCGCCATCCCATCCAACTGTGGGCAGCGCCATCCCATCCAGCTGTGGGCAGCGCCATCCCATCCAGCTGTGGGCAGCGCCATCCCATCCAACTGTGGGCAGCGCCATCCCATCCAACTGTGGGCAGCGCCATCCCATCCAACTGTGGGCAGCGCCATCCCATCCAACTGTGGGCAGTGCCATCCCATCCAACGTGGGCAGCGCCATCCCATCCAGCTGTGGGCAGCGCCATCCCATCCAACTGTGGGCAGTGCCATCCCATCCAACTGTGGGCAGTGCCATCCCATCCAGCTGTGGGCAGCGCCATCCCATCCAACTGTGGGCAGCGCCATCCCATCCAACTGTGGGCAGCGCCATCCCATCCAGCTGTGGGCAGCGCCATCCCATCCATCATTAATTATTTTATACTTTACACACGCAAACACCAGCTGTGTTAAAGTTGGCAGCCTGTCTCTCCTTCCAGCGCTCCGCCAAGCAGCAGCGGGCATCGCCAAGCAAGCCGGACCCAGGCGACATCGATCCCGACTACCTGGCGCAGCTTGGCGGCGGATTCCGTGGAGCCCGCACCGTGGCGCCGTCGCACGCGCGCAGCATGCAGAGCCGCCGGCTGGCAAACTTCCGCAGGTCGGCGACCGCCTGGTCAGCAGAGACCCGGGCAGCCCTGCGGCCCAGACTGAGCGCAGAGCTGGTGGAGGAGCTGGACAAGCTGGAGGCTGAGGAGAGGACGGCTGCCGCTTCCACTGGCTAACCGGCCTCAAAACCGATTCAATTACAGATTTAAACCGCCCTCTCATTTGAACAACCGATTCAAATCCGCCCCATCCCTTTTGAACAACCGATTCAAATCCGCCCCATCCCTTTTGAACAACCGATTCAAATCCGCCCGTCCCTTTTGAACAACCGATTCAAATCCGCCCCCATTCGAACAACAGATTCAAATCCACCCGTCCCTTTTGAACAACCAATTCAAATCCGCCCGTCCCTTCTGAACAACCGATTCAAATCCGCCCGTCCCTTTTGAACAACCAATTCAAATCCGCCCCCATTCGAACAACAGATTCAAATCCGACCCCATTCGAACAACAGATTCAAATCCGCCCCCATTTGAAAAACCGATTCAAATCCGCCCCTCCCATTTAAACAACCGATTCAAATCCGACCCCATTCGAACAACAGATTCAAATCCGACCCCATTCGAACAACAGATTCAAATCCGCCCCCATTTGAACAAGAGATTCAAATCCGCCCTTATTTGAACAAGAGATTCAAATCCGCCCCCATTTGAACAACAGATTCAAACCCGCCCAGCCCTTAAGAATGCATTCAGGCCTGTCCCCGAGCCAGTCCAATTATGTGTTTTGTTGTCTTTCTGAGATTTTAACTTGCTAAAAGATTTTCGAGACTGCCTGCTGGCTTGCCGGTGTGTCTTCACTTCCAGGACTTGCTTGCTTAGAAAAAGCGACTGTACGCCGCATTTAAAAAAATGTTGCTTCATTCGCTTCTGTTAAATTGTTTGTTACAGCATTTTGACTTTGTTAGTGTTGCATGCCTTATTTTTAACTGTTATGGAATTTAGTGATACAATGTAAATACATGAGTAGAGCTAGACTTTGAGCTCTCTAAACTTGTGATAAAATGAAGAAAAGTTTATGAAAATTTTCATACTTGTTTTGTTCAGCAACTGCTTTATTGTTACTGCCCAGGCTCAAAATAGAAAAGCATACGGACTAAAATGGCGACTTTGAATCGCTTATGCTGTACACTGCCTTCCCTTTGCTGAACTAAACAGGTAAAAAATAAGGTCAAATTTCTTTCAAACAGGAGGAATGGAATAGGAAACTAGGGCTGCAGGAGGAACCGTTCAGATGACGTGCAGATGCTTCAGAAAATGCGGGGCAGCAGCCTGAGGCTTCAGAAGGTACACCGTTTGTCCATCACTCAAGAAGTCTGACATGAAGATTCAGGAGGAACTGGGCAGATGACTGAAGCTTCAGGAGGAACTGGACAGATGACTAAAGCTTCAGGAGGAACTGGGCAGATGACTAAAGCTTCAGGAGGAACTGGGCAGAAGACTGAAGCTTCAGGAGGAACTGGGCAGATGACTGAAGCTTCAGGAGGAACTAGGCAGATGACTGAAGCTTCAAAAGGAACTAGGCAGATGACTGAAGCTTCAGGAGGAACTGGGCAGATAAATGAAGCTTCAGGAGGAACTGGGCAGATGACTGAAGCTTCAGGAGGAACTGGGCAGATGACTGAAGCTTCAGGAGGAACTAGGCAGATGACTGAAGCTTCAGGAGGAACTGGGCAGATGACTGAAGCTTCAGGAGGAACTGGGCAGATGACTGAAGCTTCAGGAGGAACTGGGCAGATGACTAAAGCTTCAGGAAGATCTGGGCAGATGACTAAAGCTTCAGGAGGAACTGGGCAGAAGACTGAAGCTTCAGGAGGAACTAGGCAGATGACTGAAGCTTCTGGAGGAACTGGGCAGATGACTGAAGCTTCAGGAGGAACTAGGCAGATGACTGAAGCTTCAGGAGGAACTAGGCAGATGACTGAAGCTTCAGGAGGAACTTGGCAGAAGACTGAAGCTTCAGGAGGAACTGGGCAGATGACTGAAGCTTCAGGAGGAACTGGACAGATGACTAAAGCTTCAGGAGGAACTGGGCAGAAGACTGAAGCTTCAGGAGGAACTGGGCGGATGACTTAAGCTTCAGGAGGAACTGGGCAGATGACTGAAGCTTCAGGAGGAACTGGGCAGATGACTGAAGCTTCGGGAGGAACTGGACAGATGACTAAAGCTTCAGGAGGAACTGGGCAGATGACTGAAGCTTCAGGAGGAACTGGGCAGAAGACTGAAGCTTCAGGAGGAACTAGGCAGAAGACTGAAGCTTCAGGAGGAACTGGGCAGATAAATGAAGCTTCAGGAGGAACTGGGCAGATGACTGAAGCTTCAGGAGGAACTGGGCAGATGACTGAAGCTTCAGGAGGAACTAGGCAGATGACTGAAGCTTCAGGAGGAACTGGGCAGATGACTGAAGCTTCAGGAGGAACTGGACAGATGACTGAAGCTTCAGGAGGAACTGGGCAGAAGACTGAAGCTTCAGGAGGAACTGGGCGGATGACTTAAGCTTCAGGAGGAACTGGGCAGATGACTGAAGCTTCAGGAGGAACTGGGCAGATGACTGAAGCTTCGGGAGGAACTGGACAGATGACTAAAGCTTCAGGAGGAACTGGGCAGATGACTGAAGCTTCAGGAGGAACTGGGCAGAAGACTGAAGCTTCAGGAGGAACTAGGCAGAAGACTGAAGCTTCAGGAGGAACTGGGCAGATAAATGAAGCTTCAGGAGGAACTGGGCAGATGACTGAAGCTTCAGGAGGAACTGGGCAGATGACTGAAGCTTCAGGAGGAACTAGGCAGATGACTGAAGCTTCAGGAGGAACTAGGCAGATGACTGAAGCTTCAGGAGGAACTGGGCAGATGACTGAAGCTTCAGGAGGAACTGGGCAGATGACTGAAGCTTCAGGAGGAACTGGGCAGATGACTGAATCTTCAGGAGGAACTGGGCAGAAGACTGAAGCTTCAGGAGGAACTGGGCAGATGACTGAAGCTTCAGGAGGAACTGGGCAGATGACTGAAGCTTCAGGAGGAACTGGGCAGATGACTGAAGCTTCAGGAGGAACTAGGCAGATGACTGAAGCTTCAGGAGGAACTGGGCAGATGACTGAAGCTTCAGGAGGAACTAGGCAGATGACTGAAGCTTCAGGAGGAACTGGGCAGATGACTGAAGCTTCAGGAGAAACTGGGCAGATGACTGAAGCTTCAGGAAAAACTGGGCAGAAGACTGAAGCTTCAGGAGGAACTGGGCAGAAGACTTCAGGAGGAACTGGGCAAATGACTGAAGCTTCAGGAGGAACTGGGCAGAAGACTAAAGCTTCAGGAGGAACTGGGCAGAAGACTTCAGGAGGAACTGGGCAGATGACTGAATCTTCAGGAGGAACTGGGCAGAAGACTAAAGCTTCAGGAGGAACTGGGCAGATGACTGAAGCTTCAGGAGGAACTGGGCAGATGACTAAAGCTTCAGGAAGAACTAGGCAGAAGACTGAATCTTCAGGAGGAACTGGGCAGAAGACTGAAGCTTCAGGAGGAACTGGGCAGATGACTGAAGCTTCAGGAGGAACTAGGCAGAAGACTGAATCTTCAGGAGGAACTGGGCAGAAGACTGAAGCTTCAGGAGGAACTGGGCAGATGACTAAAGCTTCAGGAAGAACTGGGCAGAAGACTGAAGCTTCAGGAAGAATGAGGCAAGAGGCCAAAGCTTCTGGCTGAACTTAATTGTTACGAGTAGGAGGCTGAAGCCCCAGAAAAAGACCTGAATTAAACGGTCTAAAAGTAGAAAGCCATGTGAAGAAATGAAAGACGACAGGAGCCCATAAAACAGTAACGAAGAGTACAGAAGCCGCGCACTTATACATGCTGTTATACATGTACCACCTAAATCGGAGAATTAGGCTGAAGCTTTATAAAAGTTGGCTAAATACACGTAAAAGTACTTTGCTAGCACCTGCACAAGCACGCGCGTATCATTACATGCACAAGTTGCAGTTTCTAATTATAATGCAAGCTGGTACATCTTCCTGCACACGCATGGCTCCTCACGGCAGCGCTCCCACCGCGGCCTGGCCGAGTTGGTTAAAAACCAACGCTGAGTAGTCTGGCGGTGGCGAGTCCTCTGCGTTGGCGAGCTGGTGGGGCGCTTGTTGCATGCAGCAAACAGAATACCGCGGTGGTGGCAGCTCGGCTTCGGCTGGCTGCTTCGCCGCTGCCCTCGCGATCCCCATGACGTCGAGCGTCGAGGCTGCTCTCTCTTGCTGCCACTGTGGCTGCTGCTGCTGCTGCTTAAGACAGCTGCAGCAACGACAGCGAACCCAACGGTGCCGCAAGCAACCAATGAGCAGCGGGCACCAGATGGCGGCCAGAGCTGCCACGGCAAGGACGAGAATGACAACGATGGCTATGAGGCTGTTTTCCACCTTCTGAGGATTAGAGTGCCAGTCTGGGATCTGACCGCCAGCTGCTGCGCATCCATGCAGGTTCGCTGCGAAGAATAGCAGCAGTGCAGTGATCATTGTCGCTGTTGGTTGAGCAGTTCAGAGAGGGTCTTGTAATCGTGGCCAAAACTGTATGCATTTTTATAGTTGGCGGATTGTGCCTTAATTGGATTCGGCAAGGCACGTTGCATGCCTTTTTGGGCGCTCCGGTGGCAATTATTGCATGCTCATAGTTGTTTACTCGCAACTGTGCATTAGAAATGTGCACAAAGGCTCCGGCCATACGCTCGTATGATTGCGTCAATTTCAATACTGTACTGATGCATCCAGCACACAACGTGCATCCATCCTACTTGACTGCAGATTCAGTTTTGCTAAACTAAAACTAAAACCTAAAAGTGGATCATTGCTGGCTGTGACGTCTCTGCCCTGGACGTAGGTTGATCTACTGCAGATGTCAGTTAATTACGAGCGTACAATCTGAATTATTTGCATAACTCCTTTCAAAATTAGATTCTCCGCGGTTTGCTAATGCAGGTAAAAATTTTCAAAAAAATTTTTTGACAAGAAATGCAGGGCTATTCAACAACCTGCTCACTTGCTCACAAAAATGCTCACTTCTCAAGAAGAGATGGAGATCGATGCTCACTAACACGTACTGACTGGCGCACCTGGAGCCAACAAGCAATTATCACATCGATCTATTTTTAAAATATACGTACCTTTGATGCCTTCAACTAGCTGCCATTTTATGTCTGTGGCTACTGAGGCAATTGCAAGCTGATAGAAAAAGTCCATGTTGAAATTTTCAATGCAGCAATAATATGTGCTTAGGGATTCTGTTCTCTGCTCAAACACCCAACCAATGCGGCTCAGCGACGTTCGAACTCGCGCCTCGGTGATCCTGACCGACGGTCAGCAGGAAATCGAGGAGGGCACCGAGGAGGAGCTGCTGTTGAAGCTTCTCAAGCACCAGCGCTGGAGCAGCGCCAACGCCACCGTCCGCTGTTTCAAGTGCAAGAAGCTGGTGGTCACAGATGTGGTCTTCGTGCCGACTGTCCGCACCTACATTGTGTCGCTGGCGCTGTTCTTGACCGGGTGAGTCGCTCAAATCACCGTCATCTTGTCGGGGCAGTTCCAGCAGTGACTTGTGGGCGATGCGACCAAACTAGACAATAACTCACCATGGACAGCGGAAGGTCGCTGTACTCGATATTTTAAATAATGCTCTGGAACCCTTTGACCACACTCTGTCCGTCACAATCTACCATTGTATTGTAAAACACAACTAGTTGTAAAATTGTGCAATTCTTCTGTTTTTCTAAATTTAGTTCCAAGCTATAAATTTTGAATCCACAAATCAACACCTGCTCCAGCATCTTCTCTGTCCTGTGCCTCATCCCCTTCTACTACCCGGAACTTCTCGGCGTTGTTCACGTGTGCTCAAACCCGGACTGCCGGACCAAGCTTGGAGAGAACTCCGGCTGGATGTCGCGGAAGAAGCAGGACTGACCGCCGTAGCCGGATTCAACCGTTCAACTCTCTGTGTTTGGAGAAGCTTACATTCATATACTTTGTTTTGCTGCGTTTCTGGGACTCCGCATTTCTGCTTTCCTCTCCTCACTCCGCTCCCTCCTCCCCCTACCCCTTCCTTCCTCTGTTTCGCTCTTAGTTCCCTCCCCCCCGCTCCTTTCTTCCTCTGCTCTCTTCTATCTCCGCTCCTCCCTCCCTCCGCTGTCTCCTCCCCCCCGCTCCCCTCCTCCCTCCGCTCCCCTCCTCCCTCCGCTCCCCTCCTCCCTCCGCTCCCCTCCTCCTTCCGCTCCCCTCCTCCCTCTGCTCCCCTCCTCCCTCTGCTCCCTCCTCCCTCCGCTCCCCTCCTCCCTCCGCTCCCCTCCTCCTTCCGCTCCCCTCCTCCCTCCGCTCCCCTCCTCCTTCCGCTCCCCTCCTCCTTCCGCTCCCTCCTCCTTCCGCTCCCCTCCTCCTTCCGCTCCCCTCCTCCCTCCGCTCCCCTCCTCCCTCCGCTCTATCCTGTCCTCCGCTCTCATCTCCGGCTCCCGCACTTCTCTGCTCAGCTCATCACTCTAATCTGGTTGGTTCACACGTCCCTGGCATTATTTTCTACCTGGAAATTGCTTTAGCTGTTAATTGCTTGGAATGTGAATTTAACAAAAAATATAAGCAGCTGAATATTTATGGCGTTTGTTGTTCATAATGTGTTCTCATACAGCTGCATCGAGTTCTGCTTCAAGTTTTATTCGTTATGTCGCGGTAAAATTTCCGGTAAAGAATCGCGAATTGGGAATTTGTGCAGGACTTTATTCGTTTGTACTGTGCGTTCACAGCAGCAGTTCACTACGTCGGTGCTATTCATCAATGTCGGTGCTATCCGGCTCCGCGATGTTGTTGTTGTTGTTGTTGTTATTGCTGTTGTAAAAAAATTTCCTGCGTAATGTGGGCGAGTACGTGTACTCTTCGGCGCTAACGGGCGGTGGCGGCTTGGCTTGAGGAACTGGCTCGGCAACTGGAACGAGATAACCAATGCAAGTCTAGTGTCGCGAAGGAAGAGGCGATTGTCCGGAGGTTCACGGCCTGGTTGGCGGAGAACAAGCTCCGCTTAGACTAAAAAGATGCTCCAGTGGTGGATGTGGCTAAGTACGTTCGCTATTTCTACGCTCACCAGCGGAAGGCGGATGGGACGTTCAATTCCCCGAATACTATTGTTGGGATACGTGCCGCTCTTTTCCGCTACTTCATGAAGCTGCGTGGCCTCGACATCAATGCGGATCCAGCTTTTCATGCGGCTAACCTGATGATCAAGTATGTCTGCAACGCTTTTTTGCAGAATGGTGGTCGGATCCGCCACTACGGGGCCATAGAGTCTGACGACTTGATCAAGCTTAGTGCATACTTCGACAGGGCAACACCGTCGCGACTTCAGGAGGAGGTGTACTTCGATCTGCTATACTACGCTCCAATATTGACTTCATGCTGACCTTAGCGTTACTTCTTTAAATTTATCGTCACTTTGCAACTTAATTCTTGTTCTACGTTTCACTATTTTTAAATACATTCGTTCCATGGGATGCAGGAATGCAAGAATGAAGCGGAGTGCATTCCAAAACCATCCTCCACACTTGGCCAGTGTGATTTCGGAGTTGCTTCCTCTGCAATTCTCTGAAGAACGAGAATTCGCCACTCGCATAGTGTTGTCTGTGGTGGCGGATTGTCAAGTTCAAGCTGAACTTGGGGCAGAGACAACTGACGTTTTATTGACGCATTCAGGCAGGAGTGCGCACTCTCAGTCGGATTCAAAAATGGTGAGTACGGTGGCAGCTGTACGACTCGCCAGTTAGCTTCATATTATTGCGGGAGCCTCACGCCGGTGTGGAATCGAGCACCGTCCATTATGATGCAGAATTAATCCGCATTCTCGATGTCTTCTCTGTTGTTGACAGCGTCGAGTAACTCTTCGATGAAAACTTGGAACACGTTTGCAGTTAGCGTCTGGCCCAAAATCTTGTGGTGTACCAGGCTGAGGCCAGGTGAGATGGCGGGGTAGCCTGGATGATATTTACCTGTTCACCGCGCTGCGTATGCAAAGTGCGCCTAACACGCTGACCCCGCAAACTGCGCCCCAGAGATCGTCGTGTCTTGTTGAGCCCTGTCTCGTCAATATAGATCAAGTGACAATCCGGACGCAGGTCAAGCAGCCACTGTGCAAATTCTTGTCGACGCGCTTTATTCTCTGGCGTGTTCCATGCGGCCGGTAGGTCAGCATCTCTGCCTAAGCATTTCAGCGTGATCAGATGTTTGTCTAGAGATCTTCTAAGTGTGGCCTTGCTAACTCGAAGACCGTCAAACGAATTCTCCAGTGTGCGCTGCAACTCTTTTAGTGTCAGTGATGGATTGGCATCCAGTGAATCCAGAAGCTGTTGCACGTGCTGGTTTCCTAGCTTTGACGTTCGATATCCTCCTCGACGGAGTCCCATTGGATAGTATACACAGTTTGTACCTTCACATTAAAAAACCTGGAAATCTGCACAGCTCTATGTCGATTGCGTCCATTTCGAGCTGCTATCGAGATCAGTTCACTTAAGAACTGAGAAAATTTATCAATTGCGTGCTCGCATTATCTATGTATAACTTGCGAAATTCTAACGGGTGTCCCAAAAAAGGTAACACTTTGTGCGCTCACTGTGAGTGAGCAGTTAGGCCTATAGCACAGTAATTTAACAGGTCCACAGTAAACATTTGTAAGTTTTTCCCACAAACATTTGGTTGCGAAAAATTGCTCCAGAGGCGAGTTATTGAGCACAGAAGTGTACGCTAGCTTTTCTGCCAAGCTTTGCCATACACAGCTGCCATAGACAATCTTAACGTTTAAGAAATTTAAGAAATTTTAACGTTAGATCAGTCTCAGAGTCTATGCATGCTCTGTCATTTTTCTTACGCAAAAGATTGTCTATGGCCTCCGTCTATGGCAAAGCTTAGCAGAGAAGCTAGCGTACACTTCTGTGCTCAATAACTCGCCTCTGGAGCAATTTTTCGCAACCAAATGTTTGTGGGAAAAACTTACAAATGTTTACTGTGGACCTGTTAAATTACTGTGCTATAGGCCTAACTGCTCACTCACAGTGAGCGTACAAAGTGTTACCCTTTTTTGGGACACCCGTTATAATCACTGGGGGAGGCAACAATTAAAGACAGACTTTTCAACTGTCTATAGTCCGAATCGGGGGTCTTTGAAGCAACCTCGGTGCCGCTTTGGCTGCAAATAGGCTCACGCATTCAGCATATGGTGAAGAAAAGGAAGCCTGCGAGCTGAGCAGCGAGCTTTTTGAGGAACATTGGGAGAGCGTCGCTACCGCAGATGAATCCCTGGGTGAACAGGATAATATATATGCAGCGGAATATTGATGAAGTTTATTGTTGTTCATCTTGTGTTCTCATACAGCTGCATCGAGTTCTGCTTAAAGTTTAATTCGTTATGTAGCGGAAAATTTCCGGTAAAGAATCGCGAGTTTGGAATTTGTGCAAGACTTTATTCATTTGCACTGTGCGTGCACAGCAGCAGTTCACTACTGTGAGTTGACTGTGCACTTGCCAGCTGAGGCCATGTGATCGTATTTGAGGAATGTTTTTTATGATGAGACACAGATAGAGGGTTCTGTTCGATGCTGGAAATCAAAATCTGCAGGTAGAATTTCAGTACTAATGCGCAGCAGGTGCGTTCGGATTGGGATAAAGTCCCGGGGCCTGCGGCGGCGGCGGCGGCGGCGGCGGCGGCTGCTGCTGCTGCTGGTAGCTGCCGTACTGCTGCTGCCCGGCTGCGTATCCGGGATACCCGACTGGTGCCTGCAGTCGTGAGAAAGCAGAGCGATTGATGCGAATTGCGGTCCGAACTCCATGCGTACCTGTGGCTCTAACTTTGGTGTCCTTGGCTAACTCTGGTGTCCTTGGCTAGCTCTGGTGTCCATGGCTAACTCTGGTGTCCTTGGCTAACTCTGGTGTCCTTGGCTAACTCTGGTGTCCTTGGCTAACTCTGGTATCCATGGCTAACTCTGGTGTCCTTGGCTAACTCTGGTGTCCTTGGCTAACTCTGGTGTCCTTGGCTAACTCTGGTATCCATGGCTAACTCTGGTATCCATGGCTAACTCTGGTATCCATGGCTAACTCTGGTATCTGTAGGCAGCGCCTCCTATCGTGTGTGTTGGGGTGTTGTTAGCGGCTGCGCCGCGTGACTCTGCTAGCTCAATTCTTATGCGTACAATATCAAATGTGCATGGTGCGACTTTAGCCACCATTCTGACTCAGCTCAATAATTCAATAAATATACTGATCGCTATTATTCTCGCCTGCAAGCTTTCGGAAACTATCGACTACAACAAGCAGTCTAGCCTCGTTTCACGCACTACAGTATCCATGGCTAGCTCTGGTATGCATGGCTGACTCTGCTATCCATGGCTAGCTCTGGTATGCATGGCTGACTCTGCTATCCATGGCTAGCTCTGGTATGCATGGCTGACTCTGCTATCCATGGCTCTACTCTGGTTTCCATGGCTAGCTCTGGTATCCATGGCTAGCTCTGGTATGCATGGCTAGCTCTGGTATCCATGGCTAGCTCTGGTATGCATGGCTGACTCTGCTATCCATGGCTCTAACTCTGGTTTCCATGGCTAGCTCTGGTATCCATGGCTAGCTCTGGTATGCATGGCTGACTCTGCTATCCATGGCTCTAACTCTGGTTTCCATGGCTAACTCTGGTATCCATGGCTATCTCTGGTGTCCATGGCTCTAACTCTGCTATCTATGGCTCTAACTCTGGTATCCATGGCTAGCTCTGGTATCATGGCTGACTCTGCTATCCATGGCTAGCTCTGGTATGCATGGCTGACTCTGCTATCCATGGCTAGCTCTGGGATGCATGGCTAGCTCTGGTATGCATGGCTGACTCTGCTATCCATGGCTAGCTCTGGTATGCATGGCTGACTCTGCTATCCATGGCTAGCTCTGGTATGCATGGCTGACTCTGCTATCCATGGCTAGCTCTGGTATGCATGGCTGACTCTGCTATCCATGGCTCTAACTCTGGTTTCCATGGCTAGCTCTGGTATCCATGGCTAGCTCTGGTATGCATGGCTGACTCTGCTATCCATGGCTCTAACTCTGGTTTCCATGGCTAAGCTCTGGTATCCATGGCTAGCTCTGGTATGCATGGCTGACTCTGCTATCCATGGCTCTAACTCTGGTTTCCATGGCTAACTCTGGTATCCATGGCTAGCTCTGGTATGCATGGCTGACTCTGCTATCCATGGCTCTAACTCTGGTTTCCATGGCTACTCTGGTATCCATGGCTGACTCTGGTATGCATGGCTGACTCTGCTATCCATGGCTCTAACTCTGGTTTCCATGGCTAGCTCTGGTATCCATGGCTAGCTCTGGTATGCATGGCTGACTCTGCTATCCATGGCTCTAACTCTGGTTTCCATGGCTAGCTCTGGTATCCATGGCTAGCTCTGGTATGCATGGCTGACTCTGCTATCCATGGCTCTAACTCTGGTTTCCATGGCTAACTCTGGTATCCATGGCTATCTCTGGTGTCCATGGCTCTAACTCTGCTATCTATGGCTCTAACTCTGGTATCCATGGCTAGCTCTGGTATCCATGGCTGACTCTGGTGTCCATGGCTCTAACTCTGCTATCTATGGCTCTAACTCTGGTATCCATGGCTAACTCTGATATCCATGGCTAGCTCTGGTATCCATGGCTGACTCTGGTGTCCATGGCTCTAACTCTGCTATCTATGGCTCTAACTCTGGTATCCATGGCTAACTCTGATATCCATGGCTATCTCTGGTATCCATGGCTATCTCTGGTATCCGTAATGTTGCAGTATTTGATCACAGCAAGGCATTGAGTGCATCAAATTAACAAAACAATTTTGCGATTTCCGTATCTAAGCTGCATTAAATTGACAGCGGGCAGGCCCGCGCAGAGCCTCACCTGAGCCTGTGGGGGCGGCTGCCGAAGGTGGGGGGGCCGGCTGCAGCACGGCTCCCTGGGTGGC